>JAOBBB020379446.1:7305-18332 GCA_025331005.2 Zoanthus gigantus
CTTGAAGCCACTATATTGACTATATTGGGTACTAGTAGCTAACTTGAAGCCACTATATTGACTATATTGGGTACTAGTAGCTAACTTGAAGCCACTATATTGACTATATTGGGTACTAGGAGCTAACTTGAAGCCACTATATTGACTATATTGGGTACTAGTAGCTAACTTGAAGCCACTATATTGACTCTATTGGGTACTAGTAGCTAACTTGAAGCCACTATATTGACTATATTGGGTACTAGTAGCTAACATGAAGCCACTATATTGACTATATTGGGTACTAGCAGCTAACTTGAAGCCACTATAATGGGCACTATGGCCACGTTGGTAACGGGCTTTACCCCTTTAAACTAGCATAAAAAATAATGAGCCTGATTGATAGCAGCCATGGACAGCTGTTTCGTCCTTTTAGGCCCCCCCCGTCAGTTTAGAATTTAGACTACAGAATTTAGTTTTCAATCGGGTAAATGATAAACAACAGAAATTTTCACAACCGTTGACAGCGTGCAAATTAACCGTTTAGTTACTATATGTAAACTGCACCTTTGAAAAATAAATGAAATGAAATTTAAGGGATTAATAATTTTTAAAGAAGTTCTCTAAATTGCCGATTTGTAATGTAGATATTGCGTGCACTGGTCTAAGAAACAAACAGTTTTTAAATTAGATTTTCTTTGCTGTACCGTCATTGTACTAAAACTTAATTTCTGTTTTATTTTATTTCTATAATAGCTTGCCTCAACCGCAGTCAAGTTTGGCCACCCACGCATTACATTATAATGTATACCACTCTATAGAGAAGAAGTAAGATTAATTATATTTTAAAGTCATGGCAATGAATACGTTTTCTAAACCAAAACAAAACACCTTTTGTTTCTCAAACAAAAACTACAAAAGTTAGTCTGAAAATTTTAGTTAGATCGTCGAAAACGTAACTTTTTGAAAACGCTAGAATTTTTATTTTGAAGTTTTTGTTTCCAGTATGATCTTTCTTTAACCGAGTCAAAAACAAAATCGTGCGCTTGTGTCATGTGAAAGGAGAGCTAATATCGGAAATTTTATCTGTGTGAAAGAGAAACAACAAAAGATACAAAGAGCTCTTTGAAAAGATGGTTTTTATGCCGCCCATTGCCGAAAAACACTAAAAAAGCGGTTTGCATAATCAAAAACACGCACACTGAGCATGATTCTTATAAAACATACGACATTTCGGTTTCGTATACATTGTTGTCTTTTAACAAGTCTCATTTTTAGCCGAATTAAATGCAAAATGTTTTAAGAATTTTGACCTCAAATGGTTTTAAACACGGAGATGTACACCATTGTTTATGTTTTCTATTTACGCAGACAGACAGGATACATATTATATAAATTTTAATGTCAGATAAAACGTAATGATGAGTAGTAAAATAAAATAAAAAATTTGAAATTATAGTGATGTATTTGAGTCCTTTTCTGCAAACAGGTGGATTATATCAATGAAATATATATCAGTGTTTGCAGTTAGATATTATTATCGCCAGCAACACTCAATGCGAGAAATAGATCTACCTTATTTTGAACTATTTCTTATAGGTAATTATACTGAACATTTTGCCAGTCCACTGCCTTGAGTATGCAGTTCTTATTTACAAATTTACCGCCTTGCGTTCTTGTAAGGAGGTTATTAGGTGTGTACTTAGTTAAGCTTACTTATTCAAGAAATAAAAAACGTTTACCATGCCTTCATAGCCTATTAAAACCGAGGCGAACGTTTGGGAGAATTCGAGAGCAGATCAGATTGCTCACGTCGTTTTCGTGCTTCATAGCGCTATGAAAACTTACTTGTAGACCAACCAAAACATAAGTATACTATCCAAATCATTTTATAAAATGCATTGAAGCCTATACCCGATCAGGTTTAGCGTCTATTTAGACACTATACATGTAGCTGTGCTGTGCCAGCTGCCATCCCAATATTTTTTTTCATTCGGTTAGTTCTTGAAGTATTTAATTCATCTGTTCAGCACCAAAGGCAAATTACTGTAATATTCTTGTTCCAGTTCATACGACAACTTTTCATGATCCTAAACTAAACAGTTTAATTGTATTAGTTTTGGACGTGTATAACAGATGTGTAACAAAAACATGTTTCAATCGTAACTTCAGCTGGCCTTCAGTTAAACATTGCGTTTTGGTGAACCTCGCCTTCAAGTTCAAGCTATTTTTATAGAAACCACTCGTTTTGGGGTTGAATGTTTTTAACGGTTCGCTTTTTGAAGACATCAGCGTCAAATTATTTTCAAAATGTTATTTAAAAAGCAAAAATATTTTTGTGTTGAGTGTTGTATAACAAGCCTTTCTCGCAGTCTCTCCATCGCCTGATAAGGACCCGCATGTTGCCGTTGAAACGTTGAGGCCTTTCCAAGACAAAAATTGTGAGACATATCAAGTAAATATTTGTTATTTGCCGGCCGGGAGGTCCGTATTGAGAAAAAATGTGCCAGGCCGAAGTCTTGTATAAGGACCGAGGCCAGAGGCCGAGGTTCGTACATAGACCGAGGGCACAACTTTTCTCAATATGGACCTCCCGGCAAGCAAATAACATTTTTATTTTGTTTTAATCTATTTTTACTGAGACTTTTGTCGGCTTTGCTTGTCACGAACTCGCTATTATCTGATGGCGGGCAAGATGGTAAAATTCCGCCCGCTCACGAAACCAATCAGATTACAGGATTCTTTTTATCTTGCCCGCTCGCGTGCACAAAAAAATTATTCTTTTAACATAATTGGAAAAACAACATGGTTACCTACCATCAGATGTCATGGGCAAAGTTTCTCGTACTCCTCGACTTTCAAATACTTCCCAAGTTTTGATGGTTTTGTCCCACGAGCCAGACACAAGCATGGCCTGGGTGGGACTAAATGACAGACTAGATACGGGACCCTCGTGGCCAGCTAGGACCTTAAAAGGAAAGAGAAACGATTGATAGAATTCTTTGATTGATTAGCTATTGAATTTGACATCTTTTTTCGTAATGATTGCTGTCGCAGAGTGTGTTGTCAAGACAAGTTTATTTCCACGTGTAAACTGGAGATTCAAGTTTGTACTTTGGAGTTGGGGGCAGGTACAACATGAGAAAAGGACAGGGATCATTGGTGATCTTCGGTGGTGGCTCTACGCTCTCCCCAGCGCGAAGAAATTAAATGTTACTTTAGAATAATCAAAATGTAGTTATTTTCTTAGCTCTAAGTCTATTAGACTACAAACTAGACACTACCAAAAATATTTCCATTGAAGATGGCATTACTGATACTAAAAGTCTGACATAATTAGACTCCTAACAGCTGGTGAAAATCATAACTTATGGAAGGTTGAAGACTGACTGCTAAACGCTTGTTACTTATAACAAAAAATATGTTATATCATTAATAAAAATGTTTGTCTGACATTATCAGCGAACTTTTTTTCTTTTAATCAAAACACCGCACTCCGTTTTGGATCGTCCCTTACATAATGTAACTTGAATCCACATTTTTGAAACATTCTTATTCGAAAGAACAAAATTCACACGCCCTTGACCATTTAAAGATGTTGATACCAAAATGCTTTAATACTAAACTCCGAGAAACTTTTCCTTTTATAGGTTATTTGACAAAACAGCTTCAAGATAGAAAACAGGTCCAACTCAACCTGTGTGTCCCAACAATCTTTGCCGTTATGTAGGCAACAAAATGAAAGCCTGTACAATATTCGAGCTTCAAGAGGATTTTAACTTGTGACATCTGTAATGCCGGTGAAGGGCTTTTGCTTAGATATACCACTACAGTTGTCAACACTAGGTTGATCAAGTGTAGTGTTTCATCTACGCTACTTAACAGTGTACAGCGGCTATTGTTAAGCGGCGATTAGCAATAACATTAAGAAAGGACCTTCAGTTCAATGTACATATTGCATCTCATCTCAAAAGAAAAAGATTTTTATGTCCTTTAGAAGGAGCGAGGGGTGTTGAACACCATTTAACATACCGTAAATTGCGGTATATAACCGACCCTTGGTATAAGCCGACTCATGTTTTCAAAGCTAATAAAGTCGGTTTTAGGTATTACATCCTATATAAGCCGGCCCCCATTTTGGAAATTTAATGAAACCATAATGTGTAAATAGTTAACCAGAATTCTTATTTTGCAGTTTAGCATTTTTGCGTCTCACGTATGTTTCATGAACAGCATAAGTTGTTGGTATCGAGTCATAGTTGAAATTCTTTGTACAATATTTGATTTATGCCACAGAGTAATAAATATGGGCTCTTTTCCTTTTTTCAAAAGTTTGAGTTCATTGTATTAGCCGACCCCCAAACTATGTATCAAAATTTGGGGTCAAATTCTCGACTTATACACCAGGATTTACAATATTTGTTTAATAATCCCGGCTTTATTTTTCTGGAAACTAGCCTGCAATGGAAAATTGTCACGTGTTACCAATACATAAAAACTAGAGATACAGCCCCACACAACGACTGTTTAGGATCAAGAAAAATATTAACCTCACTAGGAAAATGAAAAGAAGAAAACCTAAATTTTTACTTTTGTTTCATACCTCCAAAAGTCTTCCCATCTGCACCGACCAAACAAATATTTCAAATGTGTCCAACGAGCCAGCGCATACGATCTCACCACTGCTGTCCAAGGCCAGGCAGGAGAATTGGGCAGGACGGGGGGATGTAAAGGTTCGAAAGTTCCTGTATCTGATAACAAAGATGGAGGTTCAATGTTGTTCTTGAGCTTGTAGACATAAAAGCTAATTACAGATTACTATCTCAAAATACAAGCAATGTAGAGCAATAAAGCCAGTGTCATGCGGCTCAGTTGTCGGGATGCTTGCCTTGGATGCGGTTGTTCAGAGTTTGAACCCCCCATCACCACCTAGAGATCTCTTAGGCAATTCTGAAGGAAGTCTGGGCTTAGTGGTCAAGGACCTGGATTTGCATGCAGTGCCCTGGGTTCAAATCCTTGATCACCGTCTTGACCTCTCTAAGGTAATTCAGGGTAAAGCGTGGGCCCAGTGGTATGAAGAACTTTCTCCCAGATTCAAATCCCTGAACACTGTCTTACGTTCTCTAAGGCATACAGGGGGAGGGAGGGAGTGTGGGCTTAGTGGTCAGGGTGCTATAGGCAGTTATTCTTGGTCCAAATCTCCAATCACCATCTAGAGATATGTTAGGCAATGGTGAAGGCAGGGTGATTCAATGGTCAGATTGCTAGACTGTATTTTGGGTGATGCTCCAATAATATCCACCCTGGTTTCAAATATCTCATTGGTTTTCCTCCAGTCGAGGTTCGAACCTGGGACATTGTGGTGGTAAGGTTCCTTCCTTATTACAAAATGAAGTGAAAATTCTTGTATTTGACAATCCAATAGTCTCTTGGAGCATCAAGAATCCTCAAATATGTTCATTGAGTTAAAATGATTTGACAATCCAATAGTCTCTTGGAGCATCAAGAATCCTCAAATATGTTCATTGAGTTAAAATGATTTTCAATTTAATAATCGCTGAGTAGTGGTATTAGTGTGTAGTGGGATTGAAGGAAACAGTAGTTCTGATGGCAAGAGCGAATGGAGTGAGATGGTACGGGCATGTGTTGAGGAGGAATGATGGGCATGTTTTGAGATAAGCATTGGAGTATGAAGTGAAGGGGAAGAGGAAGCAAGGACGACCAAAGAAGACGTGGAAGATGCAAGTGGAGAAGGAGAGCAAGAGTGTTGGTTTGGAGAAGGAGGATGCCATGAATCGAGCGAAATGGAGAGTGGGAGTTGGAGAGATTGCTGTTAGAGTAGGGTAAATCTGGCCATCCCCGTTTATGGGGACAAACCTGGATCAAAACTGGATTGATTGATTGATTGATTGATTGTGTAGTGGTATTAGTGTAAAGGTGAAGCTAAAACATGAACATTCAACTTTTTACTTTAAAAAATGTTTTTCTTGAAACAACAAAAAGTTTGACTTCTCAAGTTTATTACCTGTTCAAATCAAACGCCCTAACAGTACCATCCAGAGACGAGCTGAGAACAGCCTGACTGTTAGGTGTAAAGACAACACCAGTAACGCTGCCACTATGTTCATGGAACGTGACAAAGCAAAACCCACTGAGCGTGTTCCACAGCTTCACCTAAATTAAGAACGGAATGTAGCTATCAATGTAAATCTCGAGCAGAAGGGGGAGAAGATTGGGGTGCAGCAAGGGGCAAAATTTTGATACCTGGGGCAATCCCTCCAGTTGAGCTTGTGTGACAAGGTCATCTGACTTTGACCACAGGGAGCCTGGCCAGTTCACATACAGTACCTATGCTACTGGCGTCAGTGTGATGTATGCAGTATTCTAACTTATTGTTAAAGAGAAGACTGAAAAAATACCTTGCAAAACCGGGCTGTAATCTGGATTAATTTTAATTCTAATAGTATTAACAGGTAAAATGAGCGTCATGCACGCGTCAGGGAAGATGGAAGTCAAGCACGCATCAGGGAAGATGGAAGTCAAGCACGCATCAAATAAGATGAGCTTTAAGCACGCGTCCGGGAAGATGGACGTCAAGCACGCATCAGGGAAGATGGAGGTCAAGCACGCATCAGGGAAGATGAACGTCAAGCACGCATCAGGGAAGATGGACGTCAAGCACGCATCAGGGAAGATGGAGGTCAAGCATGCATCAGGGAAGATGAACGTCAAGCATGCGTCAGGGAAGATTGAGGTCAAGCATGCGTCAGGGTAAACGGAGGTCAAGCACGCCTCAGGTAAGATGGAGGTCAAGCACGCGTCAGGTAAGATGGGCGTCAAGCACGAGTCAGGGAAGATGGGCGTCAAGCATGCGTCAGGAAAGATGGGCGTCAGGCACGTGTCAGGGAAGATGGGCGTCAAGCATGCGTCAGGGAAGATGGAGGTGAAGCAGCCTACAAGAATCACTGATCATACGGCAACGCTAATTGATAATAGAGAGCTTAAATACCGGAACATTTCTTCACAACGGAGTTCTATTTTCCGTGAGTAGACTGGATCGAGAACGGCGTTTTTGGCGCGAATTTTTTACTTAAACAGGGTAAAAAGGCGCGAAAACTAACTTTGAAGAGCTCAGTCGTAAACAAACTTTAAATTGTAAAATTGGTAACACATACGGCAAGACCTGGAGCAAAAGTCAGTGTTAAAGTAAATGTAAGTAAATTATTTACTTACAAAGATTTATTGACGATTTGTTCGGTGCCTGAAGCCATTCCTTTGATAAAAAAAATTTGCAGTTCTGATTGAACTGACAACACGGAGGCAAAAAGCAGCTTGTAGGCCTCCGTGACGATCACCACGACCGCATGACGTGATCAGGTACGCGACATCTGCAGACAGTTTAGTTCCGGTTGGCCTCCGTGACCACAAGAACGCCTGGTGCTTAAGCTCTCTAATTTCTTAAGCTCTACAGAGCATCATTTAATTATCTTACTGATCAATTAATTAAGGCATTACAGTAGCTACTCCAATAATAATATAGTAGCAGCAAATATTAAGTTTTCAACTTGTCTACAGAATGAGCTATATGAACTTGTGTCGTTGAAAGTATAAAACAAAATAAAAAACATAAATTCTTGGTTCGTGGGAATTTCCAGCTAGCACAAAAAATTCGCCCAGCGTCCCATGTTTTTCTAAATTAAGTTATTGTAAGTAAAACAGAATAAACTTGTCGCTGTGATACCAGATTGATTAAAGATATGTTGACTTAAATAATAAAGCATTTGAAGAAATACAAAAAACAGTTTAAAAATCATTTTGTGGTTCGCTCGATTTATTTTCAATTGAGAATGTGCCAGTTATATTAATTTTTGACACGTAAGACCCTATGCAAACATTGCAGAAGCTTCAATGTGCTTTAGTCAACATTCAAATTAGCCCTACTAGCCTAATTCTTGACTTAAACTTTCAAAAGAATATTTTACCCAAAACGAAGCTGGCTGGGCAAATTTGAATGCAGATAAAAGAATATTAAAATTGCCGCCATTTTTGCATAGGGTCTATAAAAAAAAATTTTTGAAACCAAATTTAGTTGCAATGTGGGAAATGATCTCAATTATAATTGGCCAACGTATAACATGTGCCTTTACAAAATATACATTGTTAGTCACAGATCATTGCAGACAAGTGTTTCCATTAAAATTTGTCATAGTCGGCACCACTGTACATCGAGAAAGTTGAACTAGATTCAACGCTTCCCCCGAACCGATGGCAGGTGCCAGATCATCGCCAATCGTCGCCAATGCTGAAATAAAATGTTTCCATATGCCTGCTACGTAACGCAGACTGGTAGCCAATCGTGATCGCAGATCGTCACAGACTCTTTAAAATCATATGGAAACCAAGCTTTATAAATATTTCGGGAGTCCAAACACTATATTCTGATTTACTTTAACATTTGATTTGTAATGTGTATTATAAGGTTGTCGAAAAAAACGATTTTGTTGTTGTTGTTTTTAAAATGCAAGGGTTAATAAGTGTAAAAAAAGACAACAAATCTAACCTTGCCGTCGTCTCCTCCTGTTGCTATATACATGCCATCAGGCGAATAAGCCAAGTCATTCATGTCATAAAAATGACCTTGCTGCTTCAGAATGTACGTTTCACTTTGCCACTCCCAGACGAGAAGCTGTCCCACTGTGGCACAACCAAATGCCAACCACTCCCCGGTAGGGTTCACACTAACTGTCGTAATCTTGTGTTGTGAGATACTAGCAACATAAGAATTTCATACAATAGATACATAATTTTATATACCACAGATGTTGTGTTACATATAAAATGGGTAACGGAACACTAATTGTTTATCAGTTTAATCATTGCATTTTTATTAGGGTTTTTAAATGTAATGGTTCATGAAAATTCTTGACGTAAATTAATTTTTAATGATACGGGGCCCCTATGGAGACCTGCCTTAGAGCTGAATGGGCAACCAAGTGTAAATAAAGTTTTACTTCTACTACTACTACTCACATAAATAAGAAAAACTAACCCGAGAAATTTCATGATGTTTGTGGTATTCAGTATACGAACAACGCACAAAACACAGTAATTGAAACACTTATATTTCGGTCTTATTCCAAAACCATCGTCAGAGTGGAAAAATATTTACAACAAGTAACTAGTTAATTCTGCAACGTGAACATAGAAGAGAGAATAAAAACTCTTAAACTTTTGTTTGCATCGATCTCAACGAACTATAAGGTTTTTAAAATCTAAAGAACAATCTCTAGTTCTCAGTTTAAAGACTGGCATCGTAGCAGTTATCATTGTTTTCAAAAAATTATAAAATTGAAAATATCCAATCAAAATTTTTTATTATAAAACGTCAGTAAATTAAAAAGGCGCTCATATCTAACATTGGTGGTACTATCAGCTTCTAGAGCTGGAATCGTTAGTGCATGGAAGCTGACGGGGTTCCTTTCAACCTCTCCCCCTGTCACAGTGCTCTTTGTCCGGATTTTAAAACTAAAAGGTGCATGAATCAGAGGAGGTCGAACTATGAATATGAAAGTCCTGGTCTACGCTTTAACGTTCTATCCGGGAACTAGAGATTTCTTATAATTAGTGGCTGCTTTCTCTAAAAATTGAACTGTGGACTTCAGTTTTACGCTGTATCCTCATAAAGCCGCATCTTTTTTGAGTTCTAGTAACAAGTATTAACACTTTTCATTTTCACGTCATTTAAATTAAAATAACTGAGAAGGAATAAAGAACAACTTTGACAGTTCAAAACTGAAACTAATGTTTAGAGCATTCGCTCTTCTCTATAAACTATCTGTACTCTGATGAAAAGCTAACGCTCCGCAAAAAAATCATCTTGCATTATTTACAACGATGGTGATCATAAATATTTCAACTTTAAACTGTCTAACTGGTTATGCTGAACAAATCAAACATAGCAGATATTGTAAAGTCATTACTGATCAGCGAGGCAAATAGACGTTAAGTTAAGAGAAAAATGTTTGCCCATGTAAAAACAATTAATGATATAGGTTTATTGCGCGGTTTTGAAGTCGTGTGCAATATTTGGGTAAACAAGGCCATGTGTGCGTGATCCTGCAAAGAAAAAATTCTCCGCCTTGTGTTTACATATTAAAAATATAGTTTTAGTGGATAACATAATCATGTTTACTAAAATTATTTATAGAGTACTTAGCTAGAAAATGCCGGCTGGGTATGTCCCACTAATGCTTTAAAAAGTGTTTTTGTGCTAAAGGATACACCTTTCTATACTGATGTCTCAAACGTGCATGGATCCTCTTTTAAAAATGCTCAAAGGGACGCGTTCTAGAAAAAAAAAGAGTTGTCTGGCCTAATCGCATTGATTTGATTTCTCTTTTGTTTTATTTAGTTTGAAAAAATCGATTCATACCTTAAATATCGATATATACATACATACATACATACACTCACACATGTATACATACATAGTGTTTTGCATATACCGGAAATCAAGACATCGATCTAATCATCACATAGAAATACATTTTCAGGACTCTTAATTTTAACCCGGGTGATTTCCTGCTACCACACACTATGTTGAAAATCAGTCAAACCGCTGTTGCTCCAAAAAAGGAGTAGAGCGTCGTCGAGTTTCAATTTTCTTCCAAAATCAAACAATCATTAGCGTAAACTACATAAAATCTAACAACACTCTATAAAACAGTATTTACTCCTTTCCAAATGAACCATTTTAAAATCTAGTTTTAAACCAAAAATATGATTTATGTTTTAAAAAAAGAAACAACTGCAAAAAAAGATACAGCGGTAAATGATTCTTTACTTTGTATTTCGAAAGTAGTATCCAAACATGAATGATATGTATAGCGCTCAAACTTTTCAGAAGAAACTATTTAAATGTGGATAAAAGCCAAAAATATGTGTATGAATGTAGAATCAGTTTTAAAATTATTAAAATTAATTATACAGTACAACATACATGTACAGTGTCTGTATAAACTATATTCTATATATACATGTATATATAT
>JAOBBB020379556.1:0-18330 GCA_025331005.2 Zoanthus gigantus
GGATTTTTGTGAGGGAAACCTGGAGCCAAGTTCCCTATGATTGGCTGAATGGTTTAATTTATTCATATACTTATGTCAGTGTTGTCCTCACTAGCGACATAACCATAAGCATGAGCACAAGAAGAACAGAAGATTATAATAATCTTGTGCTTGTGCTTATGCTTATGAATTCATCTGTACCGAGAAAGTGGAAGATTCTTCAGTTTCCAAACGTACACAAGACAGAAACTGCAGCAAATACTAGTTGAGTTTTGTAGGATTTCAAGAAACAAGACACAAACACTAAAAACATTTCTATTTGCTTTAATATATACAAATTACTATTTTATAAATTCTGATATATTTTTCTTTAAAAGTTAAAATATCATTTAATAATAACCTAAACAAATCTTTTACGTCCCTGCATACTCTCCAATAAAATAATATTATATAATTTTTTTAATATATAAATTATATCGCTTTAAAATAATTTGAATTCGAATTTTGTAGTCTGTATAGAGCTAATTATAAGTTGAAGCAAAAAAAAGACAACCTATTGCTTCCACCACTTGTAAATACCACATCTGCTGCTATTAGAATTGAGTTTTGTGTAAAAAAAAAAAAAAAACTATGAGATCATGAATGACATCACATAAAGAGCTTCTTTACTAAACAAAACAGAAAGTTTAACCCAAAAACACAACGGCAGTCAAAGTGAAGCAAGTGTCATGTCCGGCAGTCAAACTGCTTGAATCTTCAAAGAACTTGGCAGAAAAATTGTACAAAAAACCTGTACAAATCATTTTGAAGAAAGCCATTATCATCGACACTAAGTGCTTAGAAAAAAAACATGCAATCTTGACGTCTTATGATCGTTACCCATAATGCAAAATTGATGTTTTTTAAAGAGTGATGGTATTGCGTGCAACAATATTACGCTTACTCGTTTGAATGCCATAACATTCGGTATAAATCCGGTAAAAATGCTGACGAAAGGTTTATTCGTACAAAGCAATTTTTGGAAAGATGACGCGATAATTAGATGCAAACGTGCAAACCTAAAAGATTTCTAACAGGGCGCGCATTTTCTCGTGTGTGTGAAATGGTAAACTGGAATCATGCAATTTTTTACTTCCTTTGGACGGCACAAAGCGAAATGAAATAGCCTATAATATACCCGACATAAGAAAAACTAAATTCTTTTTCAAAAATAGTACCGAGTTTTGAGAGAAGGAACCAGTCGACACAGCGAGTCTATATGCATGCATAATTAGGCATGTTAAAACAGTCAGCCCAGTTAACTGGTAGCTACCTTGCGCATGCTCGGTTACCATGGCAGAAACTGTTAGTAAGCATTAGTTTAGAACCTCGTAATCAATTCAGACTGCGCTATAACGACTGGTTCATGTCTCATTTCAGGCACATTTTGAAAACGTTGAGATGACTTGAAATTTAGTCAGACTTTCAAAAGCAAAACCCAGAATATCGCGAGGTATGTTTGTATTTCTCCATGCAAGTATCGCGCAGATTGTCCGTATTTGTCAACTGACACGCACGGAATGTCTGTATTAGTCAAGTGTCACGTACAATGCCAGCGTTTGTCAAGTACCACGCACGACGATCGTACCTGTCAAGTGTCTCGCACTATATATAGATTTGTCAAGTGGACAAGCACGGAATGTCTGTATTTGTCAAATGTCACGCACAATGTCCGTATCTGTCAAGTGACAAGCACGGAATGTCAGTATTTGTCAAATGTCACGCACAATGTCCGTATCTGTCAAGCGACTAGCATGGAATTACTGTATTTGTCAAATGTCACGCAAAATGCCCGTGTTTGCCAAGTATCACGCAGAATGACTATTTGTCAAATGTCACGCAAAATGTCCGTATTTATCAAGTTTCGCTATTTTTTTCCCCTAAAACATAATACATACACGTATTTTTTTTTTATAAAATACAGAATATTTTGAATGAGGTTCTTTTGTTCCTAATTTTTGAGGTCTTCAGCTTAAAAATGTTCTCAACTTGAACATCCCACGCTCAAAAAAATTTTACAGTTTTTAAACAATATCAAATATAAGTAAAAAATATTCGTTTAGATAGCAATCATTCCCATCAAAGTTTATCTTGCGTAGTATCTTGCGTACATGGATCCAAAAACGTCAACCCGAGATCATTCTTATATTATTCTTAATTTTTGAGACAAATTCCAACGGTGTGTTTTATAAAGTTGTTTCTTTCAAAAATAGTATGTAACGAATTATATTTTAACAGAAGGAAATATACTTCAAAATATTGTATACGAAATTTCCAAGAAAGATAATTTGCATCTTGTGCACACAATTGCACGAACATTCCATTCTGGGAATTATTTGGGGCAAGCTCTCTATGTGTAGTTTTCTGAATGGTCAAGTGAATGAAAAGATTACACACTGCTTATTCAGAACTTGCAAAATGAAAACGGTAAGCTAAAGATTTTCTGTTAATTTAGGCGCAAAAACATTGCGAACAAGCATTTTGTCATTTTAGATGATAAGTAGATTCTTCTAGCTTTCATTTAGTTAAAAGTCTATGACACGACTCGCGGATACTGTGCACTAGTGTAAACTACAAGTCAGAACAAAACTAGCGTCCTTTATGGGCAAATTGTTCAAAATTCCCGTCAAAGAGCGAGAGTGTTATCCCAGTTTTGCCCTTGCTATTCTCAGTTCTATATATTTTCGATTAAATAATTTGTTAATAGCAAACATTTAAAACGATTTTCATAAAAAAATCAAAGAATTAAGTAAAAACAAAATGTAAAAACCATCTTTCCTAAACTGGTACACGATGGTAATCGATACACTGAAACAAACCTTTGCTTGACCATAAATAATAACAAATAAAACAATTAGAACTGGGGCTCGGACTTTTTCCGAGTTTCTCCTTGTCTTTACATCATTATATTTATTATTTCATCTTAAAAGAACTGGATTGTCCTGGCTATAACTGGTTCAACCGGTTAAAACTGGTTTTGCTTTTTTGACGGCGCAAAGCAGGATGGGAGGTCTTAAAGATAGCAATTGTTGCAGAAAATTTGATGCAAATGAGAAAGTTCCAACTAAAATTCATTTCTAATCCTACGGAGTATCCGCGAGTCAAAAAAGGGATGCAAAATCATCTTCTTTTAGCATAACGATGCGCTCTTAAACGGCGCTTCATATTTCTATCTAAAATATCAATATGATTTGCAAATATAGTTTTACAATTCTTAAAATTAAGTATCAAAAATAAATCTTCTAGTGGTGGATTACGGTGGGGAATAAATTGAATGGATAATTTACGGCGTGCTACTGCAAGTTATTAAAACTTACAGCGAATCGTACTTCAAATGGAAACCTGCAGCAGAAGAAAAATAATATTAAGTTTTCATCAAGTGCTATTCAAATTATTTCTGATCAATTCCATTTCATTACCACATGTTTGGTTTTGTATACGTTATTATAAGAAAAGTGGCATGCACGTGAGTCAGTACTGTCTAAAACTGAAATAGTGCACATGAATTAAAGGTGAACTGAACCCTAAAAATGGCTTTTCATAGTTTGAACGTTTAGGCATAGTGGAACAACTATGTGAAGTTTTTTTAAGCTGTTAGTCGAGCAGTTCAAAACAATTTGATGTTTTGTACAACGAATCGACAGGATTTGATCGGCGGCTCAATGTGATGTCAGCGGTTGTTTATGAGGAACAACATGGTTACTTTGCGAGGAAAAACATGGTTACTTTGCGGCTTTTAGCTGCTATAAAAGAAAAACAAATAGGCAAGACATTGATCGTCCAAAAAATATCAAGATTTCGAAGCACAATGCCATATTTAAGCTCTGAATATCGTAACCTACCTCATACCTTACCGCTAACAATCTTATTTGCGACCACGGTATCAATCTTTTTTTAGAGAGTTTTCTTAGTTCCTATATTTAATTTCTTAATGTAATTTGACTTCCATTTAAAAAAGGCTTCACAGAGTTAATCTACTATACCAAAAGATTTAAACAACTATAGGTTAGTTTTAGCATTCAGTTCTCCTTTAACACAATGTTAACGCGTCTGCTTTAAAGATCTTGATTTGCAAACATGGTTGCCGCAGTTCATAAAATCTCTGCCTCCGACCACAAGGACTCCAGTTTGATCCCTTTCTCTGCCGAGATTCGAACACTTGTGCGACTTTCTCTTTCTCACCTAAATCAGGTTTCCATCCTCCGGGGGTAGGTAAATGAGTACAGGGGGGAGACGTCTGCTGACAGCTAGCCTGCGATGGATTAGTGTCCCATCCAGGGGGAGTCAAAGACTCTCATCCACTTAACACTATAGAAACTGGAGATAAGCGCAAGCTCCGTGGGCCACTTGGCTCATAAAGGAATTAGCTTTAGCTAGCTTAGCTAGCCAGCAGATTTGCAGAGAAGAAAATTTCAAAAATTATCAGCGTTGTATAATCAAGTTTTTGTTCACAAGGCTTGCAACGTGGAGGCAACGTGGCTCAGTGGTCAGAGCTGGGGATTTGAATACGGAAGACCCGGGTTCAAATCCTCGACTCGGACTACTGAATGGATTTGTCCTCGGTGATCCCAGGGGCAAATTCACCACGCTTTGTAAATAGCCAACTGGTTTGCCTCCTACCAGTTGGGATTCTTAACCGGGAGAGAGGGGAAGGGGATTTTAATATGATACTGAAAAACCCCTTTAGGAGAGTTATCATTAAACGTTTTATTTATATTTATTTATTTTTATGTGTGCCAATCAAGTAAATGTGATAAGAATCTATATTGGAATAGAATTGACTTTAAAGCCTTTTTATGTTATTTTTTTAGAGGCGGTCCATTTATTAGGGAAGGGGGGGTTATGGAAGGGGGGTTAGGGAAGGGGAGGTTAGGGAAGGGGGTGGAATCGATGCATATATAATTCCTCCTGGTTTTTCTTTTTCCATGATTATATTCATTGCAAGGATATTAGGATTTTTTATTGAATTGGAAGGATAACCCAGGAGTTGCTTTGCCATTTCCCAATCCTATCACTTTCCCATTCTTTGAGTAAGGCATACATTTGGTTTAATTATTCCCCTCATCTCAGTTTGTAAATGAATTCCAGCCCATGAGGTACGGGCTTCCATGTGCATGTTGGATTAGTGTCCCACCTCTTAAGGTAGAAAATTTTAACGGTTATGGAAACTAGACTTAAGTTGGTACCAACCTATGATTGGAGCCAACCTGTGTTGGATTAGTGTCCCATGTCAGGAGATAGAAAACTTTAACGACTATGGAAACTACACCTAAGCAAGGACTATTTGCCTATCTAAGAATGGGAAGTAAAAAGATATTTTAACTAAAAACAGATGAAATTGAGCACGTCACTTTTAATAAGGAACATTTTTAATTAGTATTATAGTAATAATAATAAATAATAATAATAAAAGGCTTTATTTAACGAGGGTAACACTTTACAGTAATTAATAAAAACACTGATAACCCCGTGGCCCTCAACAAAAAATTCTTCAGTAGAACAGACAGATCACAATCCTTTGGGAACATTACTCTAGGCATTTAGCATGTGGAGTTTTTTAAGTTTCCATAAATTTATAAAAGGTCAAGATTAATGTGTTTGACGGGATGAAATAATGGATAAAGTATAATTTACAGTATGTGGTGTCACACAGGAAAACATACACTAATGCCTATCTGTTATTATAATGGATAAAAGCATTTTCTACTTGTTAACTATGCATTATAACACTTTTTGAACCCATTAAATTTTTTTGATAAGATGTTAATTTGAAATTGAAGCTGTTTTAAGGCTTTGGCTCATGCGTTAAAAAATTTTGCTCATCCGTTAAAACGCTTTGGCATATGCATTAAATTATTTTGTTTATACTTCAGCCTAGCCGTTAGAAATTTTTGCTAAACTGTTTTAATGCTTTAGCAATGCATTTTAACACTTCAGATACCCGTTTTCATAATGGATAGGCTTTAGTGTACTTTTTCCCGTGTGACACCACATATACTTGTAATGATCACTAATTATTTTTGCAACACTAAAATGTGATTCTATCCTGTAATCGAATTTCCCCTGCTAATTATTTTTCCTTCTCAAACAAAAAATGTAGTAACTCTGTTCAGTTGGTCATCCAAGTTGAATTGTCTTTGTTTTCTGGATCTAGCCACGTCATACTGTTAAATTACTGGATGTTCTTAAACTTATGCCTGAGAAACATGGACCAGATGTGTATTTTAACTTCACTGGACAAGACAGAGCTGTAAGTTACTTAAGTTAATGAGGAATATCAATCAATATTTCAATATAATTCTGATCCGGAGTTATCCTCGTAAATGGGGGTGGCCAGATTTACCCCACTCAAACAGCAATCTCTCCAACTGCCAGTCTCCATCTTGCTCAGTTCAAGGCATCCTCCTTTTCCAAACCAACACTTTTGCTCTCTTTCTCCACTTGTGTCTTCCACGTCTTCTTTGGTCATCCTCGCTTCCTCTTGCCCTTCACTTCTGCAATAGTTTTTCAAAAAAACATTGTGGTGTCCCAGCAATGCATATAATGTAATTTAGTCAGCTCATTGTTTTTAAAGCATTCTCTGATTTTTGCGATGAGTAGTTCAAGGAACTATTACTGTTGTAACTATTATTTATTAACTTTAATTTTTTTAATTAAAATGTTTTCTCTGTTTTACCTATTGTGCTTTGAGTCTGTATCAGTTAACATTATTTTATATATATTTTTTAAAGTTTTACACTTTTGAAATTTAAGAAAACAAAACATTGACATTCTTCCATGATAATCCTTTCAGGCCTTGAACTCTCAAATTTAAATTAATATTAGAGGCATGGCCATTTTGGCCTTAAGATTTTGTTAAAAATAGGGCACCAAAGCCATACCAAACTTTTTTTTTCAAGAGCACAAAGCAAAACCCTAGATAGTTAGTAATTGTTGTGTGAAACGGTTTGTATTGTGTATTTTTGAGAATACAAAATGGTAGTATTGGTACATCAACTACTTAGCAGTAACTTAAACCACGTGGCACCTGTTTCAAAATGTATTCACAAACCTAATATACTTTAACAAAACTATACTCAATTTCCAAGATGGAAGAAAACCAACAACTGAAAAAACCAAAGGCTTCTGTGCAATTGCACACGCAGCCCACATATTGTAACTTCTCCCCTTCAAAGGAGAAAGAAAACATTGTCAATAACTAATGTAAAAAATTCAACAACATGCTGCATAGCATCATAATGTTTCAGTGTCAAATAACCTAACAAATAAAGTCTTATGTTACATAGTCTTTGAGATAGTCTGGTTTCCTTGTGGATCTATCGGATCTGTGCAATGGGACTTGTTTCTCAGGTTGTTCAGCTGGGCTCTTCAATGGTGTTGGTGCTTCTTTGGTAACGCTTTCACTACTGGGACTAGCTGGCTCAGGTGGTGGTTGTTCAGTATTGCTTTCATGATTTGGAGTATATGTATCAGGGATCAACACTGATTGCTGTGGAGGCAGATCAACAGCTTTTTTAAGATCAATTCCGTTTCTCCTAAATGATCCTGACTGAGTTTTGATTTCATAGGACCTTTCATCAAGTCTCTTGAGGACAACACCCTTGTCCCATTCCTTCTGTCCCTTTTTGTATGGTTTAACTTGTACTGTATCACCCTCATCGAGAATTTCAAGATCCTTAGCAGATTTATTATAATTCCTGCATTGCCTCTGTTGTTCTAATTTCCATCTAAATCGATCTGCCTTAAGAAATTCTTTTCCCCTAGCCTAGGTGCTAGCTGTTCTTCAGTGGTAGGAACTAGTGACCTTGTACGTCTATTGGTCTATTGAGCAGATGCTGGGCTGGGCTGCTGCCAGCTCCCTGAGTAGGAGTGTTTCTAATTTCAGGGAGTGCTAAATTGGTTTCTGTGTCACTCTTTAAGCATTTCTTTAGCATAATTTTGGCCGCTTTTATCCCAGCTTCAACTTTACCATTGGCATTTGAGTGTGAGGGAGAGCATGGGCAATGTTCAAAATCCCATTCAATAGCAAAATCATAAAACTCCTGTCAGTGAAGCAAACTGGGGTCCATTATCACTAATTACTGTGCAAGGAATCCCAAACCTTGAAAAATGAGCTTTAAGGTTTTTTATCACTGTGGCAGAAGTGTTCTTCAGTTGATCAGTTTCCCAAAAACCTCTAAAATAGTCAATCGTTATTAAATACTCTTTGTTGTCTATGGTAAACAGGTCAATACTGTACCAACAGTTTACCACGGATATTTAGCTTCTATTGATATGAGTGTTTCTTTCTGCTGTGCTCTGCTAAGACTCTGACTAGTATCACAAGCACTTGCTAGCTGTCTGATTTCAGCTGACATACCAGGCCAAAATATACATTCACGGGCACGTCTAAGCATGCTCTCACCTCCTAAATAAGAAATATGCAACTTTCAGATACAATGACTCTCTCCCCTTTGAAAATTAGACCATCACGAAGAGTTAATTCATCTCTGTATGAAAAGTAGGGTGTGACATGAGTAGGGAGTTCTTGTTTAGAGTCTGGCCATCCTTTATGAATTACTGTTTTTAGAATTTGCATAGTTTCATCAACTGCAGTTGCATTCTTAAGTTGCTTAAGTCTTTCTTCTCTTATTCTAAGATGACCAACAGCATTGATTTTAGAAAAATGATCCTTATGTTCAATACTCAGAGGAAGGTACGCACGAGAAAGCATATCTACAATATGCAATTCTTTGCCTCTCGTGTATACAACCTCAATGTCATACTGAATAATTCTAAGTAACATACCTTGATAAATGAAGTCGCTTTGGAGCCTTATACAAAGTGGCTTCCAGACAATCATCTCAAGTGGTTTGTGATCACTGTGTACACATGTTTTCCATCCAAAGGTGTACTGATGGAAACGTTCAAGTGAGAACACAATAGCAAACACTCTTTTTCTATTTGGGCATATCGACATTCAGTTGCTATGAGTGCTTGACTGGCATATCCTAATGGCTTACCATCCTGAAGTAAGACCGTGCCTAATCCGGTGCTTGACGCATCACACTGGATCACAAGCTCTTTCTCGGGGTCATAGTAATTGAGTACTGGGGCAGAAGTTAGTAATTTCTTGATTTCTTCCATTGCTTTATTCTGGGCTTCACCCCATTCCCATTCAGTGTCTTGTCTTGTGAGTCGCTTGATTGGTTCCATGACAACTGACAACTTTGGGAGGAATTTTGCAAGGTAAGTTACCATGCCCTGTAGTCTTCGCACTCCATCAACATCAGTTGGATTTTCCATGTTTAAGATTGCTTCAATTTTCTTTGTGTCAGGTTTCAGTTCCTCACTGGTCACTAGGTGACCTAGAAACTCAACTTCAGTTGTTTTGAACACACTCTTCTGCAAGTTTAGTTTAATTTTATTTCTTACACAAGCATCAAGCAATTTTTTAGCTTTTCTTCATGATCTTTTTCAGAATTTCCATAGACCAGAATATCATCAGCCACACAAACTACTCCTTGTGTACCAGCCAAGCTCTCATTGAGTTTATGCTGAAAAATCTCACTGCTGACTTTGAGACCAAATGGTAGACGACACCAGCGAAATCTGCCTTGTGTGGTGATAAATGTAGTCATGTAGCTACTATCCTCGTCCAGTTCACAATGCCAGTAACCATGTGCCAGGTCAACTTTACTAAACAGCTTTGCCTTTGCCAGCTCTGGGAGAATGTCATCAGTGGTTGGCAGTGGATATCTTTCTCTTTGTAAGCTCTCATTCAAAGCTCTTTGGTCAAGACAAATCCTAAGCTTGTCATTTTTCTTTTTTTGAACAGAAATTTGTGAACACCATTCAGTGGGCTCAGTTACTGATTTCAGTACTCCAAGGTTAACCAGGCTTTTTAACTCTTTCTCGAGTGCAGGTTTAACACTGGTCGGTACACGCCGAGATGGACATTGTACTGGGTTAGAGTCACTGTTAATCTTCAGGCTGACCTTTCCTGGGAAAGATCCTACAACACTGTTGTCAAAAACCGATTTATACTTGGATATAATATCTGGTAATTCAGCAGCAGCTACTCCGTAAACATGTTGAAAATTGTCATAATTAACTATGATAAGCTTCATTTGTTCAGCAGCTTGGCAACTCAGCAAAGGTGTTAAGTCCTCCTGAACTACTTCAAACATGACATAATACTTCTTGCCTGTTGTTGGGTTTCTGGTGATTATTCGACTCTTTCCCAGTGGCTTGAGGATAGACTTGTTATACATTGTGAGTTTTGTTTCTTATTTTTCAATTTGCTTGTTCTTTGACAGATATTTCTGGGGAATGATATTTACTGTTGCACCACAATCTACTTGAAATTTTACTTTTTTCCGATCTTCAATATATACGTTTCTGCATAAATTGGTCCACTAGAAACTGAGTTGACTGTTTCTGAGGTCACAGGGCAAACAAAGTCATCAGAAGGTTCCGAATCAGAGTCACTTGTTTCCTCAACAACATGTAAGGACTTGTTTGTAACAGATTTAGGACAACATCTAGAGAAATGATTCATGGCTTTACAACTGTTGCATTGCTTCCCCCAGGCCATACAGAATTCCCTTTTCAGGACATGAGAAGAACCGCAGAATTTGCATTTGCTGCGTTGAGGATACACAGGGGACTTAGAAACAGGTCTTTTGCCGATACATGGGTTTCCTTAGGTAGATGGCTGTGTATTCTTGCCATTTTGGTTAGAACTTAGACCATGAACCTCTTCTGCATTACCAGAAATAACCTTGAGCTGATCAGCCGTTTTTTCGTAGCTTCGGCATATATCTAGAGCATTCTGAAGCGTGAGTTTTCTTTCTTGTAGGAGACGCTTTCTCGTATGGTAATCCTTAACTCCCAAAACAATTCTGTCTCGTAGCAAAGATGTCGTAAGACAATCACAAAAGTTGCACGTTTTAGCCAAAGTTTTCAGGCTGGCCAAGTAGTCATCAATGGTTTCATCAGGTTTTTGCACTCTTGTGTTAAATTTGTACTGTTCGAAAGTTTCGTTGGTTTCACCTAAAATGTGGGAATCAAGTTTTTGTAGAATTTCATCAACAGTATCGGAGCAGTGCTTCAATTCCCATGGTGGAAATTAACAGAGATTTACGGAAATCAGGAGAACGCAAGTCAGCATTGGATACAATACAGTAGTGCTTCCACAATTGTTTCCACATTTTCCAATTTTCAATTCCATTCTTATTTAATTTCACTGGTTCTGGCTGTTTGAAGGCGTAACCAGGCAGAAATGAAGATGAAAGTGAAATGGAAGCCGAAGCTGTAGATTATGTTTCATGGTCGGACATTTTTTTTCGTTGAAGAGAATTTTCCACGTCGTTTTTACAAGTCGCAAGAGAGACATTTATCGAAGCCAATTTCAGTGCAATTTCAATAAGAAATGTTATCCAAATTAGAAACTTAACAGCGTGATTAAAGCATATAACCGCTGCCAACATGTTTCAAACTGTATTCACAAACCTAATGATACACTTTAACAAAACTCAACTCAACAATTTCCATGATGGAAGAAAACCAATAACTGAAAAAATCAAAGGCTTCTGGACAATTACACACGCAGCCCACATATTGTAACAGCACCACTATTTGTTTGTGTTCTTTATTTGACCTCAGGTGATATTAATAGAAAAATACCTTAAAGGCATGGCAGTACCAAATGGAAAAGGGACAGGCCATTTGTGGCCGTAAATTGCACACAATTCTAGGGGCATTATGGCAAACGCCAAGGGCTTCCATGGCAAATGCTGGCCGTCATAGATTTCAACTCCTGTCCTTTGAACCTTGAGTATAGACAACACAAAGTGTGCTAGTAGCTAACTTGAAGCCATGATAACTTGCACTATGGCCACCTTGGTAGTGGGCTTTATCTTTTAAGTCTACCATAGAAATAGTGAGCCTGAATGCTAGCAGCCATGGACAGCAGTTTTGGCCTTTTTAGGCCTCAATCACCTTTTGTACCTTGGTCTGAAATGTTAGTGTTCTCTTTTCTGTTTCAATAGCGTCCAACGTAAAAGAATTTTTTTTACAAATGTTTCTCATAGAAACTCCAAATGAATGCAGCTGTTAATCATCATAAATCATCAATAAAATTAATATTGTTTCCTCAGGCCATCACCCTTCCTCCAGTGTCTAAATGGCCACAGCAGACTGGGTTTTCTTTCTCCACATGGATCTGTCTAGACACATCCCACATTGCCAATGCACAAAGATGTAAGCCTCATTTATATTGGTAAGTCTGAACCTTCAGAAATCTTATCTTCATTATATAACTTGTGTTTTTGTGAGTTCTTTCCCGTAAACAATCAATCAATAAGGCAGGGCTGTTTACAAATGCTGCATTAATTAAGATAGCACAGATATTTAGTATTAATTTTCTTTAAAAACATTTTTATACAGAATATCAACTTTAAATTTGCAGCTAAAATCCATTTTAATACTGTACATAATATAGAAGACTAGGAAACGTAGCATGGATTATAAAATTAATTGAGCATTTTTTAGTTTTGATCAACTGCTGTAAAATATTGTGCTTTTCAAACAAACAGTATCTTAGGGAGTACCAAATAGTTCTTGCTTTTAGACTTTAGATTGTAAAAAGTAATTATAATGAATAAAATACTGTAAATACTCTTTTAGGCCGGGTTGTATGAATCTTGGATAAGCACTATCAACTCCATATTAAGTTCCTATTCATTTAGATAAAATAATTTAGATGACAAGATTTTGTTGCACGAAAGTTAAATACTGTAATTGAGCTAACCAGTGGACAAGATTAACCATAGATAAATTGGCAGTCTAAGAATAACTTTTATCCACTGAATAAAAATGATGAAAGCAAAACAGAATGACATCCTGTCATCTTTATTACTTTAATACAATAATACTTTTCTATGGCCAGATTGCCCTGGATTAAACCATAACACTACTAAAAGAAACCATTGCAACAAATTTAATAAACTATTAAAGTATTAAGGCTCCCTGAAGAGGTGTGCGAAAGTTAGACGAAACGCGTAGGTGAGAATAAAAAAGGTTTTACAACATTAGTAGGCAGAGTGCTGTTCACTAGTCTACATTTTAAAAAAGATTGTTTCTCAGTATGGTCTACCAAGTTATCTCTAATTATTGGACTCCATCAATCCAATTTTGATCCGGGTTTATCCCTGTAAACGGGGGTGGCCTGAATTACCCCACTTTAACAGCAACAAAGAACGATAAAATTTCTGTCTGTAGAAACAGAAAACGTATGGGACTTGTCTACAGCTTTTTTGGTCACACACAAAATTTAAGACTCAGTGGCAAGGAAGGGAGTTAGTGTATTTCAAACCTCCAGGATGACCTTATTTTGATGTTGTGAAGGAAACAATAATCAAAGCCGCTGAGACATTCTTAAAAAAAATACATCAGGAGATGCAAATGTAGACTTGTTCAGTGCTGCAGTTTGTACTGAAGGGATAAGAAAGTTACTCTCGATATTTAGCGTATCAATCATCCAGTGCATCCACTGACCAGCTATTAATCCTCATTCACATCATCTATGCCCAAGTGGGGGAGAGTGGGGGGGGTACTTTCATAGTTTTATTACCAATTGAATTCGAAGACACCTCTGGTGTTTTTAGGTAAAATGTTTGTTCTGATTAATTTTTTGGACAAAATCTTATTTTGGATCAAGATTAGGAGGTTGTCCTGTAAAAATTTAAATATTTTTTACGTTTCATTAGGTTGCCTTTGGTTTCTGTAAGTAATAGAGTATCACAGGCCCACACACCTTGTAATTGTCGTTGGTGCTAAAATGGTCACAGATATCTTCTTTGACTTAATCTTTCAGTTATCTAAAGAGTTGCATTTGTTTAAAGGGCAACTGCTGAAATTATAATTAATGGTTTACTCGAAGGCCCATGTATTCTGCTTCCTTTAGTTCTAATAATTTTAGGAAGGTATCAACGGCTTCGAAAATATCAGGTTTCAACAATACGAAAATTTACCTCTCGCTAACCTGCCATTTTCTGTAAGGACCAGGGGCTCAGCATTGTTCAGCGGATAGCTTTGTGACGTCATATTGTCCTATGTAGGGGGTCTTCTGGTGGGAACTCAAATGCCCCAGACAGATGTTTTCATCTTATGAATTATTAAAGCGTATTCGAAGAAGAATTTTTTCTTTTATAAATTCAGTCTCACAGTGGTCAGTGTTGCAAATTCTTGATACTGTTTTCTACATATTTCCAACACCACAAAGTGTGGCATCGCAGATGAGAAGACTTATTAGGAGCGTTTGAAGTTGAACGCTTGGTATGAAGTGATGAACATTACCGTTTATTTTGTTACTGTTTTTTGTAATTGGAATTTTTCTGCTTTTTCTGTGTTTGTGATTGGACTCTTGAGTTTTTCGAATTCCAATATAGCTGAATAAATATTTTTTTTTGACCATTTGAATTATATTTGTAATAGTCCTCCTTAAGTCGCCATGGTGACTTGTTGTGTTCCGTGGTGTAGTAACTATTACGAGAATATGGCGAGGGAAGGCGTCAGCTATCACCAAATACCCAGAGATAAAAGAATTGGAAGAATTTGGAAAGAACATTTTAGGAGAGCTAACAGAAAATAGAGATAACCTTTAGCTCCAAAGAACCACTTGGTTCTGAAATAAACGTACCACTACTGCTTAAAATATATCAGCATTTTCTAATTTATTAATTATTGCTCTTTTTCCATTTTTCAGTTTCCGTACTGGCAAAGGAGTTGGCTACTCGGCACACTTTTCAGGTCCTATGCTTGTCGTAGAGTCAACAGTCAAAAAAACAGGAAAAAGAGAAAACAGAATCTTCCGCCATCTTGTAAAATTTGATTTTCATCCCCAAACGGTAGTACACAGTCTTGAAACAGTCTCTATATTAATGTACCAGTATTTTTAAAGTCCCTATATCGCTTATTTTTAAATTATCAAAAAATCAGCAGAACCCTTTAGTAATACTAAATTTCAAAAATTAAACAGTTTGTCGCGGTTCCTGTTGCGTTTTTTGAGTTTGTAAACGTGCAAATAAGACAGTTTTGGGACAGCTGTCGTTTTTGACCGAGCATTCATTCCATTATGAAGTCCTGGTGTGATGATGTAGAAGAAGGTACTTGTGCAGCTTCCCGTTGAATAATAACACTGTCAACACCACAATTTTTTCGTTTACGGTATAAAACACAGCAAAAAAGAGAGAAATTCAGTTTTAAGTACTTTAATTGTCACGTTTTTTTTCTCGTAATGACAGTGAAGGACGTATTAATGTTGCTATGTCTCAGGTACCAGGCCCCGGCTCGCTGATCCCAATCTTCTATATCCCCAGATTAAAAGTCAGTTGGTGGAAGTGAACAACCATTATAAACTAAAATCAAGCCCTCAAATCCTCTATATCCCCTTATTAAAAGTCGGTTGGTGGAAGTGAACAGCCAGTATAATTAAAGATCAAGACCTCCCTTTAGGAAATTAGTTTGTGACTCTGATTGTTTTGAATAGGCTATACCAAAGTTTGAAACAATGTAGATTTTTTTGACGTTTTATCAAATAAGCAAAGTTCAGGGTCCTGTGCAAAATTTGAGAGTTTTGTCCTGCTGAAGTTCAAAACCTGAAATGTATATGATTTTAAAATTTGTATTTATATATTCAGTTAAGTTTCTGTGCACATGCTCATCGTAAGCTCAAATATATATGGAACGTCAAAAAACTAGGCAAAACGCTTGAGAACAGTAGTAATAAACTCTATCAAACTGTAGAAAAAACTTAGGAATGCTCATCTAAAGAAGCCCGAGTTAACGCCACAAGTGGTGTCTAGTAAATCGTTAAAAATGGACTTCAAACCTTAAATTTTCTTAATGTATATAAAATAAATTGTGAACTTACGTTGTTTCTCACCTGCTGATTCGTGATTTTACAACGACCGAGTTATATTTAACTTAAATTGTGTTAAATAGATTTTTTAGTCTGAAAACCATTAGCAGTATAATAGTAATGTTACAGTTGCAGAAAAGTACTGTAGCTGATGGGGCTTTTATCGCACATTGCGTCAGTAACCGCTGAGCAAAGTTTTACTGAAGACTCGTGATTGTGGGTAAAGAATAATTAACGCAACACAGCTGGAAATATTTTGCAAACACGATAACTTCATGTGATGCAACTTGAATAATTATTAATGAGTTTGGTTATATCTTGCTAACAATAAAACTTATACATTACCGAATTGTAGTCAATTTTTCCTACCGCTATGTCTGTGAACTATACCGTAAACAGATAATTATGCCTTACAACAGACTGCAAAGAAGAGAAATCGGGAAAGTCACTCAAATTGGTTATGTACAAGCAATTCAACCTACCTGTCGATCCAAATAACGCAGAAAAAAATCCAGCAAAAATGACTTTCCTTTACGGAACGCACCAGCAACTGATACAACAGCAACCTTTTTATCTCTGACAGCTTCATTCAAAAGGATATCTTCAAGGGCTTTCTCATCCAAATCAAAATTATGTTCTTCGTTTGCAACAACCACAGGGACGGGTCGCGCACCCATTAAATTTCCATCCACTTCATTATTGTTATCCATGTTTTACTAAAATTGCTATGGTAAAGAAAAAATTCACTTTCAAATTCCTTGGTAACAAGGGAAATCCTATGCAGAAAACTGTCTTTAAATACCTACTTTCTATGACGTACTTGTAATATGCAGCGGCAGTTGCTTTTCAAACGATCCAAAATGGCCGCGCATCTTTTGATGAAGAATCATGGGTAGAACTTCTTCCGTGGTGCAAATCATTGACTAGTAGGGGTGGGACGTCAGACTAAATTCTTGACTCATTTTTGTTTTAACTCGACTCTCATTAAATGTTCAAATGTAGCCTATTCCAAGTATGTAATACAGTTAATGGTGTAAATAAATTTCATAATTATTTCTAAAATTAATGACAATTAGAAAACACCTTAAAAAATTAAATAGTACTTTGACAACAACTCAACCTCCCTCCCGAATACTGTCACTGCGTAAAGCATCCTGGGAGCGATCAATTGGCAGACATATTCTGGTGCAGTGAAGTTGTTTCTGTGTTATTTTTCTTTTCAAAAGTTGATTCATCTTCTTTGTCACTAATCAAATCTGCAACAGGATGTCCGAAACGTATGGTACGTAGACCTCTTTGAGGCACAGTTTCAGTTTTTGCTTGAATACTGCTTTGAATTTGCTCCTTCGTAATCTTTGGAAAAAGTTCAAATGAATTATTATATTCCTGACCAACTACTGTAATTATCGTTTGCATTGAAGATTTCCTCTTCAAGTTCCTGGTGATTGGAAGTGCAGGCACTGGGAAATCTTGTATTTTACATCAATTTATTGAAGGAAAATGTGAGTAAATGACTTTTCAATATTATAGTCTGTCTTTATCTTAAAACGTTTCAACCTTTCATTCACGGTTTTTAATTTATATACGGCTTACACATGGAAATTTATAGTCATTTCCACTCATAGTGATAGTAAATACAAAAAAAAGAATAGTACTGTTAAAATAGTTTCTTGCTTAATGTGTCACCTTCGGCTGTTGCAGTCAAGCAAGATTCAAGTCACACTATCGGGGTAGAATTTGGTTCGAAGATTATAAACGTTGGTGGCAAATCTGTCAAACTGCAAATTTGGGATACGGCTGGCCAAGAACGCTTTAGGTACGAATCTCTTTAGAATTTTGATAAAAAAATAAAATTCCCCAGCCCTTTAAGTAAGTTTTTGGTCATCTAGTAGTGTCATTTGTACGTAATTATATCTCTTATTGTAGAGTGTAATTAAGAGAAATAGTGTAGATTTGTACAGCCATATTTAATTTATTGATGACAGTTGGCCTGCAATCGTCAAAAAAAAAAAATTGGACTGTGACTGTTATCTAAGAAAAACAAGTTTAAAATCTGACAATATTTTTCTGCTTCAATGCAATTATAAACATTTTAGACTTGTGCTTTTCTGGTTTGAAGGATCCTCTGCAAGAAATAAGCACAAGTTTCTGAGTGCTGAGTATAAGATTTATTAACTGTGATGGCTCCGCATATTTATTAGAAAAGAAAAATCACATTAAATACTTGGGAATATCGATTGACGACTCAATATCATGGAAATACCAAATTTCATACATCTGCTCTAGAATCTCAAGTAATGCAAGTATACTCCTCAAATTAAGGAATTACCATCCTCTGACTCAACTAAAACAACTATACTACTCTTTAATCTATCCTCATATCTCATATGCTATCATAGCATGGGGCA
>JAOBBB020379662.1:0-18327 GCA_025331005.2 Zoanthus gigantus
TTTGTGTTATAAACATTTTATTAAATTATTTTATTTTTAAAAAAAAGGTACTAACAAAAAAAAAAAAAAAAAAAAAAAAAAGAACAGAATTTTCTTAGTTACATACGTATACCGTGTCGAACTGAATGAAATTTGTTCACTGGTTACACTACGAGTACGAGTAGAGTAGTGGTGTTGATCAGCCACAAGGGATAAGTTATACTTGTAAGTTTTCTAATTGTCTAATGGTGTTTCCATTATAAAATCCTGTTCTGTTTACGGTTACTGAAAAGAGAAAAGATAGCATGTTTTTAACAAAAACTTGTGCTTTACTGCAAAAAATTGACAGTACGCGGGAACGTGCATCTTGAACATTATCAAGACATGTCTCATGCACGTGAATTATTAAATGCTCAGGACGCGCAATGAAAATTGTAAACCATTTTATTGGACGCTTTCAGTATTTGATGGTAACAAATTTTAACTTTAAACTGTAAACTGATGGTTATTTTTCTTTTGTTGTAGACAAACATTGATACACACATGATGCCAGTTATGTAAATATATCACATTGAAGGATTAATATCTGTATCTGGGCAACCACTGGCTTGAAATTTTTTTGTCATAAACCTGTAATTGAGTTTGAAAACATCTTCACCTCCTGAATTTGATTTTCAATACATCTCATGCAGCATTTTCAGTTCTCGATCATTTAGACAGTCTCGATCGTACATGATCTGAAATAGCAAGTGTATGATTGATTTAACAAAAATGACGACACTTTTGAGCTTAAAAACTGACATGTTTCAGAAGTTACAACTGCCATCATCAGAGTGGTACAAGACTCAGTGGAAACAAATTTTGTAGTGATGAGTAATTTACATAAATACTGATAACAAAGCTTCAGGTTGGTATGTTTAAAACCTGTTGATTTAAAGAAGGCTTACACCAATTAATATGTAGTGCCTCCTTTATCTTGAGGCTGAATATTATAAAAAAGCATTCGATAGAGCATGCATCACTCCGATGATTGCAGTTGTAACTGCTGAAACATGAAAGTTTTTAGGCTCAAAAGTGTCGTCATTTTTGTTAACTTATTACACCACCAAAACTATTTAATTTTTTGATTTTAAAATTTTTCATTTTTGATTTTTTGATTTTTAAATATTTCATTTTTGTTAACTAATTACTACACCAAAACTATTTAATTTTTCCGCTCTCAAACGTGACGCGCGACAGCAATGTTCACCGGTTGGTGAACAATTTTCGAGATGTTGACCAGCCGGGAACATTTGATTTGAACTCATCCACGTGACCTCGATTTAGCGAACGAGAGCGCGTATTCGAGTCGAAAATGCACTAGCTATAAAACAGAAATTAAATCCAATTTATTATATATTTCCTAATAAATACATGAAAACAGGCATTCAATTCAAATGCAGGTTTTATTTTTCCATTTAATACATTGTATTCATATTTATAATATGTATATTTCAACGATATTTTGATAATCTGACAAACGTTCACAATGGAATAAAATAATTTTACATATATTACAAGATGTCAAATGTACATGGTTAAAAGTTGGGCGTGCTCTCTATGCATGCCACGGCACCTTCTGGTCGGGGAATGTCCATGGAAGGCCCCCTTGAAACAACAAGAGCTGCCATACTTGAGAGAGAATTGAAATTTTGAGCAAACAAAAATAAATATCTTTAAAATGTCTATATATACCGTTAAAACAAATAATTATTTGAGAAAAAACAACGCGGCAATAAAAAAAGTTGGGGGAATTAGACTTTAAGCAAAACTTTCAGTCGCGAATCTGTAGTTAAGACGTTCACCGAGAATTAAAAAAAAAGACCACATGCTACACAGCAGGCCAGGTTACATTTAACTTGTGGGTACGAAAAAAACACATCCTAATATTTCACTACCGCGTAAATTTTGATGAACATATTAATAATTCTAATTTTACAAACTTGATTGCACATTAAAAGTCATTACCATTACAACTTGTAACTTAGTCACAGAAACTACCAAAGGTCTTTCAAACATGGATTTTACCGATATTTCACACTGCCCACACAACATTACCAATAAACTATATACAGGTCTTTCGCATTCTAAAACGATAATCGCATGAATTACTTCATTTACAATTTTAGGTCACTTGGAGCGCACAAGATCAACGAGAAAAAAAAACATAACGAATACACTATGTTGTAGTCATACAAAGGTTTCTGATTTTTCTTTTTGGCATCCAAAAAACACTTCGAGGAAAGCGTTTAGAATAATGGGTTCGAAGAAAATCGTCACCATCACATTTTAAGCATTAAAATTTGAACTTTAGAATTTTAAAAACTGGGATTTTCATGGTCGCACGAATTACACCGAGAAATATGGCTGATTATACCAGATAAAGCCTAGAGATGTTAAAACAATCTCTATCGACCATTTCTAAAACCTCTGCATCTATTTTATAGCGTTAAGAGACAAAAGGAGAGGCAAAATCTTGATCTTCATATAATTTTGTCATTTAGGATTTGTAAAGCAGCCTCGATGTGACAACTACGGATGCGCATGCGCGTATCAATAAGCTGAACAAAAACAGTAAAATGAAATCAAACATCCATAGATCGACGCACCAAACCACAAGTGCCTACATTAGAAATTTTATGCTTCAAGACGTTTAGTCGGTCTCGAAATAGCATTTTGTCATCAGACTTAACAACTCTATACGAGCTCTGGTCCAATCGCTGTTAGACAAAAAGCTTTCGAAGATCGATTTTAGGTTGGTTGTAACAGTTCACAGTCCTTGGGAATCATTATTGCACTAAATACTGACTCAACCTCTGAACTCCTAACTCGCGTAGAATAAAGCCTGGTCCTCACTACAACATAAGCATAAGCATAACGAGTCTTATATCGTAATGAGGACAGCCGCGACATATGCATAACGTTGTACTCAGGCGGAAAGCTAATTTTAGCTACCATGCTCTCTCTCCAACACACAAAACAAGATGGCGGACGAACTGTACTTACTCGAAGTCGGTTGGAGTTTTGTGACGGAAACCTGGAGCCGAGCTCCCTATGATTGGCTGAATGGTTTAATTTACTCTTATGCTTATTTCTGTGTTGTCCTCACTAGCAACATAAGCGACATAACCATAAGCATAAGCACAAAAAGAACAGAAGATTTTGATAATCTTGTGCTTGTGCTTGTGTTTATGTCGCGCTGTCCTCATTACGACATAAGACTCGTTATGCTTATGTTTATGTCGTAGTGAGGACCAGGCTTTAGGCACCAAAGAGTATGTTGGATGGGTGAAAGAAAGTGAACAGTGTTCTGAACTGCTTGACGGATACGAGTCTTAAAGACGACGTATGAGCAAACGTTTTGTCAGAAGCATCACGAGGTGAAACAGAGTGTCAGGGGGGACAAGTTGTGCTTGCAACAAAAGCAGAGACTGCAACGGTACAGTAGCATATGAAGGAGTCATAAGGCATCTACAAAACCTTGCTCGGCCAGAGAAAAGCCACAGAGAAGCCAATTAGCGACAAGAATGGTGTAGCCATAGCAAAGTCGGAGGGTTAGGTAGGGCGATCGAGAACATTTCAATGAGCTTCTCAACAAACAAGCACCAACTTAGCGAGCAAAGATAACTCCACTTACAGACCAGCAAGGGCAGAGATCAAGGTCAAGCTGTCACTTAACGAAGCAGGAATATACGAAAAATTGATCAGCATAGCCATGAAAAGAAACCCCATTTCTAATAAATACAACACTAACTCGAACTATATTCTTTTTTATTTCAGCTCAATATTTCGCAACAAGGCATTTCTTCAAGGCTGCAGAATAACTGAGGACTGAAGCGATGGTAAAAACAGAAAGTTTTGTTTCCGAGTGGTTCGAAACTGAAGATATTTTTTGGGCCCAGTTGTTAAAAAGTCGATTAGAGCTAGCCCAGAGTTAATTATTTAACCCGCGGTCTTGTTTACAATCTTACAGAGACGGTAAAACATCAAAGTCATGGGATTAACAAGTTTTTTTTCCTAGGAAAAACTGAACAGTGTTTTTATAATGGACCTATCAATTTTAAGCCCGTGGGTGGAAGCGGGCAAAGGGTTGGGATTTGATAGAATTGCCCTACCCTGGGGGAAGGGTTTTGACGTTTGAGACTCGTCGAGTTTTTGACAACAGATTATAATATGGTCTAAGGGAGAGGATTTTGACGTAATTGATCATCTATTCATGCCCCTGGGGGGTGGATTTTAACATTTTTGGAGGGTAAAAAGTCAATTCCCCCCTTGTCCCCCTTCCCCCCGTCCCCTCACAGGCATAACAATGATAGTTGCATGAAAACTGTAATACTTTCCTCTCCTTCCGGCCCTGCAGAAGAATTTTTAGATACTATAAAATAATATTCTACCCCTGGCATATTAAAGATTCTAATATAAACCACTTATAAGTTATAAAAAATGTTTCTCTTGGTGAAAACTCCTTACAACAAATATAGAATGGTTTTATATTACACCCCAGGGCTGGGTTGTTCAAAGGTGGGTTAAATTCAACCCCGCGTTAAGCAAAAAGTACAACAGGACTTGCTTCTCTGAGGAAAAAATTGCGGTTCTTATAAAATGCTGTTCAAATTTTCCGTGGAAAAAAATTTATTAATCCCAAACTTACATATCAAATCCGTCTCCTTAAGGTTGGAAACAAAACCATGGATTAAACCTTTTATCCCTTGGTTAGCGCTAATCGGTTAGTCGTTTCTGAACAACCGGGCCCAGAAAATAAAAAAATAATTCACAAAACGACTTTAAAGTAGTAAGCATAAAATGTTTTTCTATTACCCTCTATAATATGACCGTGGTTGGTCGCCACGATATTATTGGTCAAGGCAATTCACGTGACAGATTTCTCCTAGTAATACCAGTCCTCTTTTAGTTGTTATACAGCGCTCTCACGGAAACTGCAAATTTGTTTTAAATAATTAAAATGGAGCAAGTATATAAATAACTAAGCGTGTGAAACACGCTATCTTTAGCGGATCACGAGCTAGTCCATAACTACGACCACAGCCTGTAACTTATGGCTGTTGGCACCGCTACTGTTGGAAATGAATTAAGTTTTGAACCAGAACTAAGCTGATATAAAATAGCTCCATAAAAGCGAAGCAATCAGCAATTCTCAAATATGAGAAAAACGCTTATCGTTTTCCAGAACAAATAGAGAGCTTAAGCGATTAAAACGGGTGTAGTGACGACGGCAGTTGTGAAAAAACTTATTTCCCTTTTTTTTCTTTTTAGATAAATTGATTAATTTTCCCTCTCAACTTCGCAAGATATTTGAATGAGAAAAAAATATTCAGCCTCAAAGACAAACAAGATTTGAAGTGTTAAGTTCACATTGTCAACAGAAGTCAAAAACGCTGCTTTTCGCGCCGTATTGCTGAAGTCGACGGTAAGCAGGTGGTCAGCACGGCACAACTCAACTTGCAAACTTTTGTATTCAGAAATTAAAGCAATGTTTCTTTGCCGTTTCTGTTGCCATCTTCATTGCTTAAGCACCCTAGTTAAACAAATAGGAAGACGAAATTCAATTTTCTTTAATTATATTAAATCAATATCTAGCAAGCTTTTTGAAAAAACCCACATAAGGTTTAACATTGGGTGATATCGTTAAAGAGGCCATGTCACGCTATTTTAGCATCTTTTTAAAATCCAAAATATGTCTTGCCCTCAACTGAATTCCAAAAATAATGGTCCAGGTTTCTTATTTACGACTATATTGTGACGTTTATTGTGTTTCCTGTCATTTATTGCTACGGATGGCAAGGATAGAAATGGATTATAACTTGAAAACGTTGGGCCAACTTTTAAAAGTTTTGATGCTCTCTCGACAAAAATACCAAAAAACTTATTATGGGTTGCTCTTTTTAAAATTATTTTATTAGATATTCACCTCACAGTTTATTAGGAACATTTTGTGTATAAGAAAAACCACTAAGTAACAATTTTACCAATTGACCCAAAACAACAAAATCGTCGTGACATAGCCCCTTTAAACAACACCTCAGGCAGCAAACGTATTTCAACGTTTATGGCAAAACGTATAAACGGTTCCTAAAAATAAAGCAACGGTTATTAGAATCAAACGGAGAAAAATACTCCCAGTTTTTCGTTGAACTTGAAAATAACCATGTTTGTCAGATGGCTTATGTAAAAATATTTTGTGTAATTTTCAATCATTTAAAAAAACTGTACTAACCAGTTAACCGCAAACAAAAACTTCCAACAAAACCGTTACAGGGGTTAATTCCATTTTCGGTAAAACTGCACCTTCCTCCCCCCCCCCCCTCCTTCCTTGAATTGGGAGAGTAGGTGAAACAACTAATTGGTAATGGCAAACCAAATGCACGGTAAAGCAAACATTGGGTTAACTGGTAAACTCGAGGTAAAGAGTGTTCTCTTTCCTTCTCCTCTTCTGTGATCCCTCCACATCAGCAGACCATGCCTTCACTAAGTCCGCAGTCTCTGTTGCCGATGACTGAAAACATAAAAAATCAAATCAATGCCAAAGCCAACTCGTGGATATAAAGATACTTTAGGGAAGCAGAAACCAATTATAGTATACCAAGCAATTTAGGTTTCCTGCTGATGAACAGTAACTGTTTTGCTTTTTTTCAGCAGCATTCAGCTATGTCTGTTCAGATATCTATTTAAAGTGTACGTTTGCGGGTATCGATTCAATGAAATTTTATAATTCAAGCATTTTAAACTTGAAAAAATCATCGTTTCGGAAAACCATCAGGAAGTATTAACGTAAGGTAAAACGGGAATCAAATAAACCTAAAAAAAAGGAAAAAATCGAACTGGTAACCGAATCGGTAACCGAACCTCGAAATGACTCTAATTTTGTTTTATTTTGACCAATCAAAATGTCTCAAAACTTAAATTATCCGAAAGACTTTATAGTTTTTAGGCTGGGAATAAAAGTGAAAAAGGCGGGAAAAAAGCAAAAAAACAAAACAAAACAAAACAAAAAACAGCGCACTGTGATACTCGAACTCACAACAATCTTGAAGCTGTTCTACAGAATACTTATTCATCTTGAAAGAAAAAGAAGTATAGCAACAAATCAACAAATAAGAAAAAAATAAATAATTACGAAGAGAAAAGTCAAATCCCACATGCGTATACCACCAATTAAATTCCGGCTTGACGTAAGTGCTAAGGAAGGAGTGATTAAGTGACACGAGTGCCCACTCTCGTTTCTATGCCTTCAGCATATCAACGAGTTAAAGCAGTCCGTAATATTGAATATCTATACTAACGATAAAAATGATGTGATGTTGATAACAATGATGTAGAAAAATATGCTAATAATGATGATGATGATGATAATCACAATGATGAAGATAACAACGTTGATGGTGATGATGAAAATAATGATGACGATAACTTTACTAATGATGATGATGATGACGATGATGATGATAATCATCACAATGATGATGATTACAACGTTGATGGTGGTGATGAAAATGATGACGATAACTATACTAATGATGATGGTAATAACAATGTTGATAACGATGACGATGACTTTACTAATGATGATGATGATGAAAGTGATGAAGAATGTATGTAAGCACAGTGTGCTCCCAACCTGTGCTTATTTTCCTAACGATATTAAGCCTCAGCGGTTGACATCTAACACCAAGCTAACTGCAACGTAACTTACCATTCTTTGTTGAACTTTCTTTGGGATTTCCTCTCCTTCCTTGTAAACATCTTCTCGACGTACACCCAGAACTGATTCATCTTCAAATTTTACCTGTTAGTAAGACATGAATTGTAAGTAATTAATTAGTAATTAACAACGATCCCCAAAGGGAGATATATCAAGCGCTTTGCACCGATCCTGAGGGGGATAGTTGTTCTATGGTTTACCAAAATAATAGGATAAAAATACACTTCATTTTCAAAAAAACAATACAATGTAAACCTTTTTTCTATTTTTAGCGTGCGCGCTTCCTGTCATTTTGACTTCCGCCTCAAAATCAACTACTAGTCTTGGATGTCGCGAGTTACGGGAGCCAATCAGAGCTCATGAAAATGGATATCGGTTGCTTTGGTAAATACTAATATAGATTGCTAATGCTGCAAAATTAAACCAGCCGGATGTCACATTCAGTCTCCTTACTTTGGAAAAAAAATCGTGGTGAAGCGGCGTTTTGTTTTCCAAATAGAGACCTAAATCATCGAAATAATGGTATACTGTATTTTTACATTGAGCTTTTCCAATTATTCAAGCTTATTAAATATTGATCAATTTCGTCGGTTTTCACAACTGATTTCAGCTAGCGCGCAATTTAATAAACAACCAGTTTAAATGGCGACGGCATCTTCTCGCTATCTATGTAACCTTATGAATCCGACAGCTTTGTTATGGTTTTTCGTGGCATGAAACAAATGAATCAATGGCCAAATGAATCATGTCATCCTCAATATCATCATCACCACCATCAATCTTTTCTTGATCATCATCACCATTGTCGCAGTCACTGTCATCAACCTCATCATCACTATCATCCTCATCCTCACCACTATTATCCTCATCCTCATCACCCTCATCACCATCATCCTCATCCTCATCACCATCATCCTCATCACCATCATCCTCATCACCATCATCCTCATCACCATCATCCTCATCCTCATCACCATTATTCTCATCACTATCATCCTCATTATCATCACTATCATCCTCATCCTCATTATCATCACTATCATCCTCATCCTCATCACCATCACCATCATCCTCATCACCATCATCCTCATCACTATCATCCTCATCACCATCATCCTGATCACTATCATCCTCATCACCATCATCCTCATCACTATCATCCTCATCACCTTCATCCTCATCACTATCATCCTCATCACTATCATCCTCATCACCATCACCATCATCCTCATCACCATCATCCTCATCACCATCATCCTCATCACTATCATCCTCATCACCATCATCCTCATCACCATCATCCTCATCACTATCATCCTCATCACTATCATCCTCATCACTATCATCCTCATCACCATCATCCTCATCACTATCATCCTCATCACCATCATCCTCATCACTATCATCCTCATCGCTATCATCCTCATCATCATCCTCATCACAATCATCCTCATCACAATCATCCTCATTATCATCACTATCATCCTCATCCTCATCACCATCATTTTCATTCTCATAACTATCATCCTCATAACCATCACCATCACCATCATCCTAATCCTCATCACCATCATCCTAATCCTCATCACCATCACCCTAATCCTCATTGCCATCACCTAATCTATCGTGATCATCTTCACCATCCTGATCATCACTATTACCTAACCGATCGATATCATCAACATCACCAACCCTATCATAATAATCAGCAACATCCTGCTATTACCATCATAGAACCTATTGAGATCACCAACACTATCTGGATCATCAACATCACCATCCCTATCGTGATCCTGTCCACCATCCTGGTCCTCACCATCATCTAACCTATCAAGATCATCTTTAACGTCATGATCATCACCACCATCTAACCTATTGAGATAATCATTATCGTCAACATTAATAATATCACCTTTATGATTACCTTTACCACAATTATCAACATATTCCATCAAAACGGCATTTAGTTTTTTACCCATATGTAAGCACAAATTAGAAATAAACATTACCTGGTAAGTAACAGAAATACGGCGACCTGTGACTACAGCCAAATAGAGCTCCTCTTCATCATTCCACTTTACATGAACTTTGCTACCATCGGGGATATCACCTTGTTGGGCATTGTATTCCTGAAACCAAGGTTCGCCCAGCATAATCAAGATTTTTGACTCAAATCAAATACTCAAGGCCTTATAGAGGCCACGTTTCCTAGATGACAGAATAAGCTGAAGTCCTTAACGGTATTATGCAAGCTACACCAGTCAATTTTCTTTTCAAGTTTTTAATGTCTGAAAAAAGGTGGAGGAAGCGGGGTGAAGTTGAGCAACACTGCGATAACGTTGGAGTAGCCAAAATTGAGCGCATTACATTTGGTTATCGATGAAAAGCTAGGTAGTCACATTGTGACTTTTCATGTTTGAAAATATTATGAAATAGGGCATCACATAAGAATTTCACTTTGTGTTCAAATTCTATTAACTCTCTTAGGTAACTTTAATAATAATTCGATATCAATCGATTTGCCATTGACATATCGACTTGTTTTAACCTGAGTGAGTAATTGGCACATTTGCATATTCTGACCCCCAACATATGTTCGCGTATCCACGAATAATAATAATTTATTAAACATGCATGGGAGATGATATTTGGATTCTCTACATTGAGGTAACCCAAACGACCTTGAGCTCTGAAGGTGAAAGTATTTCCTACCGCATTATGAAAGATTTACAAGAGCTTATATTTCTAATTTAGAGTAATAATTTATTAAATGATCTGGTAGAAACGCCTTGAAAAGTATTTTATACCTTTGGAACACCTAATGAAGAAATACAAGAGAATTTCGAACTGTAAGACTATAGTTTAAAATACTCTAGAAATTTTGTGATCCGTATACTCATGTATATATCTGTTTTAGTAATACAATCTTGGCAGTATAGGCTTCAAAAATTAAAACGCAGCACACTTTCAAGTCTATAGTCAGCAAACGTACCTTTATCTCTTGTGGTGGTAACTTATCATAGAATGACCCATCATCAAACGTGACCACGTAGAATTCCTCTGACGTCATATCAAGTACTGACCCCCGGTAGTATCTATGTTGACAAAAACAAAAATGAGAAGTCTACCATAATTTCCAGACTATAAGCCACTACGCTTTTTTACACGCTTTGAACCCTGTACATGGGGCAACCAAGAATTATTTTTAGACGTCCCTCAAAAATTGAAATAGACCTAAAAATTGAGCTTTAGCGTGTTAAGAAAAAGCTATTTAAATGTATTAAAATAATTATTTTTGCTGAAAACTGTCTAGACAGTCCGTCTCCTTTGTGGTAAAAAAAGCAGACGGAATCTACAAACATCTGAGTTGTAGCATTTTTCGATCAAATCAAAACAATTTAGAAGTTAAATATAATTTTAAAATCTAGCCGTGCTACATTCAAATACAGCTTTCTTCATTTTTTACCGTTTAAGAAAGTATGACACCAATGTTTATTTAACCTAAATTAGGGGAAAATCACGGAAGTTGTTACTAATACAGGTGATGCCAAAGATTGTTATTTTAATAAATACAATTGTGTGTTACAATCCAAATATATGTGTTTTTTCATGGGAAACTTTTATACTTTTAAATTTTGTGACCCCTCAGTTTTGGAGAGGACTCCCCATTTTAGCAGACTGGGAGTCCCAAAGACCTTTGATATTTAGAGCTAGTGGGAACGTTATTAGTATAGTTTAAAATTTCGGTTATAAGCCCTGGGCTTATACAACTTTGTAAGAGGTTTTGGGCGAGCTTATAAAAAATCAGAAAGGGCTGATATCCTGGGGCGTTTAAAAGTGGGAGAAATAAAAAATGTATGAAAATGAACCACAGCGACGTTCCTGGAAAAACGTTTGTAACTTACTAATTTTTTAATCTGACTTTCAAAACCTATTATTAGTCGAAAGCACTTTTAGGAACAACGTCAAAACTTAAAAACGTAAACGTAAGTTACTAACCGGAACGCAACAATAGGGAAGCTCAAAGTTCGTCTTTAAAAAATATTAATAACGTTATTGTTCCGCAATCTTTCCAAAATTTGTGTTTGAAGTAGTATGGGGTTCTAGAGTGGAGTTAATAACCAGAAGGGCTTTTAGTCGGATGAATTTTTTTTATTAGAGAACTGAAACCTTCTTTGAACAAACAGTGCGATTCCATTCGCGCTAAACTTTTTACTTAGGGTTCCCTTAATTATTCCAGTTTTATTGTTTTTAAAATGCTATCATTGTGTTTTAAACCCAAGAATATATTAATTAGACAATAGCTTTTATTGTTTCATTACTTAGAATTTTAGCATATTTTAACCGCCTAGTAATTTTTCTAATTTGTATGCTTCTTTTTACTTCACTTAAAAATGACCTCGGAGAGGTCGAAACGTCGTGCTTTTTTAACGTCCGTTTTTATAACAAAACTTTTTTTGTTTTTTGTTTTCGAGTGAATGGGTTGTTAAACCGGGGGGACGTATAAGAGGAATTTTAAGGTATTCAAAAAAACGTCACTGAACTGTTTTTAAAATGGAAAAAAAAACACAAAAATAAAATGAGGAAAAGCTTTATTTCTTTAACCAAACCTTCCGTTCTTGTGTTTTGCAATCACTGATTGGCCGCATCTGATTTCGGAGAAATCTCTTTGGTGTGCCTGTTTTATAAAACACATTAAATGTTTCAACTTATTATTTACTTTGATGAGCTATGACAATTAATACTGTTTCCACGCAAATTACAATCCTTTTAACAGACCATTTATAATAACCTTTACAAAAAATAAGTATGTTACAAGGAAAAAAGTCAGTTTGTGAGGAAGCAAAAGTTTCTTAAAAATCGTGTCTCTATTAATAATAACTAATAATAAGCCAAAATAGGCGAAATGCCTTTGTAAAGCAGAAAATGCATCATGAAAGTTACATGTCAGTATTTATAATAAAATCCCTAGAACCGTCTAAAGAAAGATAGTTTCTAGTTTCAGGAAATGAGCAAAATCCATTCCTTTGACAATGTGTGCATTACAGGCTTCGTGCTGTCGCTCAATCCTTGAAAACTTGAGTTATTAAATGTTTTATTGACAGTGGATGCTCGCACAAAAACGTAAGGCACCAACGGATTTATGCTTAGACTAAAAGCTAAATCGTCTTCCGAGTCCATTGGCTCTTTTTAGCCGGCGCTTATCTCCGGTTTCATTACATTCATTTATTTGTACCATAATTTGCATGTTATTTACAGTGATAAAAGGTAAAAAAAAATTTAAATGAAAAAGGTACAGGCTCCCTGAAATAACTAAAAAGCTAAAAGTGTCAAGGAGCCAGTCAGTTTCTGTAATGTTAAGCGGATGAGAGATGACTCCCCCTGGACGGAACAGTAATTCATCGCAGGTTAACTCCCAGCAGACGCTGGTATTCATTTACCTACCCCGGAAGGATGGAAAGCTGAGTTAGCTTAGGAGGAAAAGAAAGTCACACATGTTAAAAATTCGGCAAATCCTAGGATTGAACCGGGGAACTTGTGCCTAGAAGGTAGAGATCTTACCAACTACTCTAACCACGCTTGCCCGATACAAAGGCAGAGCACAAAATAAAAACAGGAAATAAAGGCCAATTCCGAGGTCTCTACTGCTTTAATTGCTATTAAAACAGAGTAGCTTACCTTAAACTTGTCCCTACGGTGGCGATCACAGTAGGCTTCGACTCGCTGTGGCCAATCACCGGCAACCATTGGCCCTCCTGCGAGTACGCTGCAAGTAGCATGGAAAGCAATGGCACATTTTCCCGAGGTACACTGAGTACAAGCTGATAGACTTCCCCCACGTGTCGTCTCCTGACAGTGTAGGCATTTCTACATAAAGAAACACAATCGTTTTGAAATGAAAAGTCACTATTTACATTTTTCACATTCTTATTATTATTACATTTAATAGACTACTTATCTTAAATGATGTGAATACTGTTTTGATGATAAGATCGCCAATACAATAACGCCAATAATAATAACATTAATAACAATAGAAAAGATGATGCAAAGAACGGATAAACGAGGTGAACGAAAGAAAACTTCACAGACAGTTCATCACTGAGATGGAAGGAGTAGCCAGCGACAAGAGCTGTAAGTGGCTCCAGAAATGCACCGAAGCACTAGATATGGCACCACAGACCAAGTCACTTCGATCAAAAGTTATCAAGGCAAAATTCAAGACTCTGAAGGAGCTGATTATGCAGAAAGATTGATGACACCGTAAACCATTTACTAAGTGAATGTCCAAAATCAGCTGAATTGAAGTACAAGTGTCGTCAAGACAATGTGGCCAAAGGTGTCTATTGGGATCTCTGTAAGCAGTTTTCTTTTGAATGTGTGGATAAGTGGAACAAACATGACTTAGAGGCAGTTGTGGTAAGCACATGTGCAAATACTCTGGGATGTTACTTTCCGGACGGACAAAAAGATGACAGAAAAACCGCCTGGCAAAGCTGTTGTTGACAAGGCTAGCAATAATATACATCTCACTGATGTAGCATGCCCAAAGGACTCTAGGATTGCAATACAAGAAGAGGAAAACTCAACATATACTGTGACTTAGAACTTTTAATCAAAAGCTTCTGGCACATGTAAAAGTGAGCACCACTCTAGTTGTTATCTGGGATCGGCTAGGATTTTGAGAAGAGTACTAGAATGCTGAGGTGGCTTGTTGCTACTTGCTCTGGACTCACCAGCAGAGAGCATTGCTGCGATTTATTGACACAGTGGCCAATCAACTCTTTAACCCTTTTAGTGCCAGTCAGTTATCAACAACCAACTTATCCTTATATAACACATACCAAATATGACATTTGGTGATGAGAAAATGAGAATTGATCAAACAAAGCCAACTACTGAAGATTAAAAGTCAAATTCTCTCAAGTTTGTTCAATGAAAAGTATGGGCTCAGGTTGGGAGAATTTAAAAATACAACTGGCACTGAAAGGGTTAAAGCAAACAATTGTATGAAAATAAGAGAGGATGAAGTAAGAAGGTGAAACCCCCATATAGGTCTTATTCCTAGGGTACTCCCTCTGAAATTATTTTTAAACATGGTACCCAGCTCTTCCGCGGATGACACTCACTCATTGCGTGGACGTTTTCGTGGAATAAAAGTGGAGGAATAGACGTGGAGAAATAGTCGAGTTTGTTGACAAAACTTATAAAAGGACTTTGCTCAACATTTCCTGCCACTTTATCTCAGGTCATTTTGTAAAAAGTCAACGCAACGCACGAGTAACACCCGCGGAAGAAAAATACAATTCATCTCCAATTCAAGAAAAAAAATTAATTCAAGGTTTCCCAGGTGGAATACAAACCCTGCTAATTACACTGGAGTAAAGTTCTGTCACAGTTGCTAACACTGAGACTGCCTGTTATTTTTTAATTTAGGGGTAATACTAGTCAGCTATTAACAAGCTGTTGTACCCGTTTTAGTGGCTGAAAGACAAGCAGTATGATTTTCGTACTAGCAAGTGGAGTAATTTAAAGTTTGGTCGATTTCCCAAAGCAAGTTCAATGTGCAATAGGCAAGTTAAAGTCTCTTCTTGGTTGCCCTTGCTAGCACGTTGTTTTTTACTGCCAAAAAAATTGCTTTTAGTAATATAACTATACTTCATCATTACTTGAAATAGAAATCTGTGACTGTTAGTCATGAACATCCTGCCCGGCTTTGATTGTAAACTTTATAACTCACACTTTCATTAACTTCATATATTAATTTTATTAAAATAAATAATATACTAGAAGTTTCTAATAGAAAGTGAAGTGCTGCGAGCTGAAGCGAATGTGTTAGATAATAAGACACTGGGAAAAAATGTATCTGAAATAAATAAATTCAGTATATATACAGCTTTAATGGACAGTTCTAAATTTGAAACTGTAATTTAAAACTTGTGGTCGAAAATATTTTGTGGATTCATTTATCATTCTGCTGAAAATGGATCCAAAGAAAACTTGATTTACCTGATCATGAATCACTTGACTATAACTCTAAATATAATTTCAAGAAATTCAAAGGTATTTTGGACTAAGTTTCAATAAGTTAGTACTTAAAGTCCGTATTTTCCCATACAGTTTACTGTAAATTTTCATGAAGATTTCAAAGTCAGATTTTATAAACTGTTCAAACGGATCAAGATTCACTCTAGTGTAAATATAATATATAAATAACTACTAGCAATTCTAAGCTAATTTGCTCTCATTATGGAAAAGTTGTGTATTTTCAATACATTTTACTTCAAATAAATTTAAATGAAAATTTCATTCAGATTTATGAACTTTTTTAATAGATCATTGAGCGCTTGAGTATAAATAACATCACAAAATTTTACATTCATGCACGTTATCATATGTAAATACATTTTCATGAAATGTTCATGAATTGCTTGAATGTATATAACATGTATAGCCATTTTCAGAATGTTTAAAGTCAGTATGTCTTCATATATTTTACTTTAACCACTTTAACAAATACAAATATAATACAAATAAACGAAATATAGTATGTAATGTCATGAAAATCTAATAATCTATAAAACAAGTTTTTAAGAAGTCAGAAGATTACTTACAAATCGATGAATGCACGTGTGTAATCTGAACCTTTCTAAACAAATGATCTAACTTTTTTGAACACATTTTGGTTTGGCGTACTTGGATTAGCTGTCATCTCAAACCATTGTACACGATCTGGTAAATAAGTCAGCGAAAATTATTTCTCTGCAATGGGAATGGTTTGGTCGTAGGGCTTTTTGTGGTTCTTCCATTGGCAATGGCATTCCGACACATGACTTGAGTTTGCAAACAGAGCTACCATAAACTAAAGAGTCATAAAAGCACATTTTCTTCCTCTCGATACGTTACTAAAACGATCAGCTTGAGATACCCAAGATGGCATTGATTTGGATCAACCACAAAATCGAGATTTTTCCGTCTGCAATAGTGTAACACAGTGACCCCGCATCTTTTAATTGCAATGGACAGACCCTCTCTCCACTCGTGCAAAATAATCCAGGATGGTGTTTGTTATATATTTGGACTTCCTGTGTAATTTACGGACATGCGCAGAGATTTAGAGTAGAGTTCAACCATGTGCTTTTCGAGTGTTCTTTCATTTACTTACTATTTACGTGAAGATATAACAGTGTTGATTCGGATCAACCACAAAATCGAGATTTTTTCCATAATCGAATGCAATAAAGGTACTCTATTAAGCATAATAACTTTTTAACCACTAACCTTAGCTTCCAACAAATCATCAGGTGTTTGGCCATTAAGTTCTTTCTGAGGACCAATTCCAGTTATTCCAGTTGATTCTTTACTCTGGGAACTTTTCCTCTGAGTATCCATTATATGTTTGTTAGGACCCTATTTGCCATGAAACCAAATTATTTTCATTATCAATTTCTTTGTATTCTTTCCAGACAGTGCTACTTTACAAACATATAACTGATAAAAGCACTTTTTTCCTCTCAAAAATAACAAATTACTGGTAGTATAATTATCATTAACTAAATATTGATTCAGTAGAAAGCCTTCAAAAAGAAGACTTATAGTGATAGGGCTTCATTTTAAAGAAAATTTCTTGTTATACATGGGGCAAACAAAGAATTATTTTTTAATCATCCCTAAAAAGTTGAGGTTCTCTAAAAAATCTTTTGATGTTTAGAAAAACTTTTAACGTACTAGATACTAAAACTAATTATTTATGCTCAAGACAATCTAGACTGTTTATCTCCTTATAAAATTTGCAAGCACCTAACTTAATGCATATTCAGTCCAAAATAATTCATAAATTATATCTTAGCTTTAAAATCAAGCCTTGCAACAATTTATCACAAATTTCTACATTTTATAATATCATTTTAGAAAGTATGGGGGCCCAAACTGGTCAAAATATTTTCAATATTGTTTTTTCGTGGCTGTTAATTAATTATGTGTGGTGGTGAAATTAATATTTTTACACTCAAAATTATTTTTATCTAGGGAGCAAATTAATTTTTTCCTGACAAATTAATTATTTGTGGTGCCATAATTAATACTTTGTAGTAAGGGAAATATGTATTTGTTTTGTTTAATTTTACTGATCCTCGTAAATAATTATACATGTACTTCGAATTAATTTTTTGTCCGTATTTTAACATCTTGTGACCAGGAATTATTTATTTCTGGTCGGGAATTATTTATTCCTCTTGGTGAATTCGTCAGCATATCCCATGTGTCTTTTGGCGCTTGAACACAATCCCATAAGCCTCTGCAGGCATTTCAACATGGCGGATAAACACGTGAGCTGACTGTACTCGAAGTGCGGCTTCCAGCTGTAGGGAATATTTTTTGCAACTCATTTAAACTGTTTGGGCGTTTCTTTTCCACTATATTTGCGAGTTTTGAAATAGATTCAATAGCATTTTCTGCTATTTTTCGTATTTGTCGGAGCTGCCAACTCTCCCGCATTTTGCGGGAGACTTTCGCATTTTAGCTTGATCTCCCGCTCTCCCGCATTTTACAGAAAATCTCCCGCATTTTAAAAGATTTTAGATTTTTTA
>JAOBBB020379769.1:0-18321 GCA_025331005.2 Zoanthus gigantus
TCTAACCATTTGCAGATGTTAGAGCAAAGGCAGCACTTTCTCCTCAATTATTTTAAGACCCTGAGTGTTGGTCCAGCTGGGAATCGAACCCGAGACCTCCCGCACAGCAGACTGGCGCCTTACCAACTGGGCTAACCAGGCGGCGGTAGAAGTAGTAAAATAATTACTAGGCACCAGTAACCTTAAGATATAACATTTTCCCATTCTCTGTTAATAGTACCTTATAATAATGGAACATCTATTGTGCCTTATTTTTTGGCATTTATATCAACCTAGCATAATTATATGTCAACCTTTGCTTTTATCAGATTGTTTGTGGTTAAATGCTATTTTCAAGAATAGTTTCCTCAATCTTGTCAAATTTTGCACCATGAACAGCAGTCATGTGTTTTTAAATTTATCGTCAAATATCATTCTGCTTTCAGAATTTCTGCAGAAGTTCCACTTTACTTAACAGATCAGAATAATGATTTAAAACACATTTTGGTAATTTGTTTTAGTAACAAATAATGTTGTTTCTTATCACAGGAACCAAGAGTCCATGTTGGAATAGATGAAGTGTTTGATTCAGTCCTTCAGTACATGACAATAACAAGCAGACAATGTAGGGTAAGTCCTATGAAGTATTTATTTTATTCTACTGTAATTGAGAAGCTACTTTGAACTACAATATACAGTATTTCATTACTTTTATATTTATTTAAAAAGCACAACATCTATTAATTAAAAAGAGGATGAGATTCTTTTACTTTTCCTGGAAGGGACACTAATCCATCGCAGGCTAAGCTCCCAGCAGACACTGGTACTCTGTTTACTGAACTGGTAAAGATAGAAAGCTAAGTGAGCTTTGGTGGGGAAGAAGGTTGCACAAATTTTCAGATCGATCCAGAGCCAGGGATTGAATTTGGGATCTTGTTGTCGAAAGGCAGAGATCTTACTAAATTCGCCAAACTCGCTCACCCGCTCACAACGTGCTCCCAGCATTCAAAACCTTCCAATTATTGTTCAGTGTGTTTACTTGTGCAAAACCTTTTGTAACACTTACAGATCAAAATTGTATTGTAGATTGTTTATTCAAAGCCATATTTTTGCCAAAAATCACATATGTTCTCTCACTATATGCTGCCAGCGAGCCAGATCGGTTAAGGGTACAGAGATTTCTGAACAGATGCCATATGAGGAGCTATTGTTCCATGTTATTGTTGGTTCATGAGTTAGTGGAGACAAGTGATAAACAAATATATCGCAAACTCTATAGCCAGCTTGGTCACCCAATGAGAAATCTTTGTTGCCAAAGAAGAAAGAAACAAACTATAATCTGAGAAGACCACACTCGAAGAAACCTGTTGTCAACACCTAATGATTTAAGAACTGCTTTGCAAACAGACTAGTTAGTTTTCTTCAAATACGATTTGCTTCCCTACTTAATGTAGATTAAAATAATTGTACTTTATGTACGTTTATAAAATAATTTGGATAGTATGTGGTTTTTGATTGGTCTACAAGCATGAAAGTGACTTGAGCAATGTGGTTGACTGTTTCCGAGTTGTGAGAATTTAACAGTACACTCTTCAAATATTGTCTTTCTCTTTGTTAATTTTGAAAATGATAATTTTATAAAAGAAATAAAACATGTTGTCCATGCCTCCATAGCCTGTTTAAAACCTCGGCAAAGTTTGTAAGAATTGTCGAGCAGGTGAAAGCCCTTGACTGCATCTCATGTTTTTACTGATCTGCTCTCAAATTCCCCCAAACGTTTTCACTCAGGCTATGATACATGGATTATTATCAAAGAGGATTTTTGTTGTTGTTGTTGTTGTTCTTTGTGCAACCACATCATTTCATGTTTCTTTTATAGGAAAGTAGTTGATAAATGATTTTGACTTGCTTTCTCTTGTTTTGTTAGAGATATTTCAGAGGCCAAACTCCTGATCAGTGTAGCTATCATGACATGGACCACTGTAAGAGATTCCACCAGCCTGGATTCACATCACTTTCATACAGGAACCCGGTAGGCTCAAGTTTTCTATGTTACTTACATGGGTGGGGTGAGTTGGAGGAGGAGCGAGAGGAAGGGAAGAAATAGAGAGGGTGTAGGAACAGCCGAAAATGGTAAGAAAAAACAGGCAGGGTAGGGTAGTTAGGGGATGTGTAAAAATGGGAAAAGGAGGTGTAGAAATGCTAGGAGGGGAGGCAGAGTAGATAGGGTAGGTAAGGGGTGTAGGGTTAAGATGTAGGAATAGCTACGGAAGGATAAGAAGGGAGGTAGGGTAGTTAAACGGCAAAAAGATAAGGTGTAGTATAGCTACATGAGGGTAGTCCTGAAAGGGAGGCAGGGTACTAGTAGGTAAAATGGTGTGTGGATATGATTTAGGAGTAGCTTAGGGATTGTAGGAATGGGAGGCAGTAGGGGTGTAGAAATAGAGAAGGATGAAGGAGCAGGGAAGGGGTATAGCAATAGCTTAGAAAGGGTAGGAAGGGAAGGCAGTAGGAGTGTAGGAATGGAAAAAGGGGTAGGGAAGGGGTGTAGCAGTAAGTAAGAAAGGGTAGGAAGGGAAGGCAGTAGGGTTGTAGGATTAGAGAAGGAAGAAGGGGCAGGGAAGGGGTATAGCAATAGCTTAAAGAGGGTAGGAAGGGGAGACAGTAGGAGTGTAGGAATGGAAAAAGGGCAGGGAAAGAGTGTAGCAATAGCTGAGGGAGGGTAGAAAGGGGAGGCAGTAGGAGTGTAGGGAAAAAGAAAGGACAGTGAAAGGGTGTAGCAATAGCTGAGGGAGGGTAGAAAGGGGATACAGTAGAGGTGTAGGAAAGGAGAAAGGACAGGGAAAGGGTGTGGCAATAGCTGAGGGAGGGTAGAAAGGGGAGGCAGTAGGGGTGTAGGGAAGGAGAAAGGACAGGGAAAGGGTGTAGCAATAGCTGAGGGAGGGATGAAAGGGGATACAGTAGGGGTGTAGGAAAGGAGAAAGGACAGGGAAAGGGTGTAGCAATAGCTGAGGGAGGGTAGAAAGGGGAGGCAGTAGGGGTGTAGGAAGGAAGAAGAGGTAGCTAAAAATTGTTGTTTTTAAAACCATCAACCATTAAATTGCTTATTGCTACAGTACAGTAATGTGCGTGGTACATAATACAAGAAACCCAATGAATGAAGTAAGTTTAGAAAACACACGATATTCCTCAACCTTATGTCATCATTAGTTACAAATGACAGCCCAGGAACTACTGTAGTGGCTCAACTGTTTGCTGTAGGCACCCACTGTCAATAAAGACTAACTATAAAATATAGTTGAAAATAGAAAGTTCAAATCTTACTGATATTTCGGAACTTAATCAAATAATTATGCAATTCTTTTGAATTAAGAAAGTCTCCTGGAAACGATAACGTTACAATGGACATTATAAAAAGTACCTTCGATCTTATATCTCAGCCTCTGGCTAATGTAATCAATTTGTCTTTTGTTAAAAGAGTATTTCCTGACAAATTAAAAATTGCTAACTGATTCCTGTATTTAAAGCTGACGATTCCCAGTATTTTATTATCGACCAACTGTTTTGTTTTTTCCAACTTTCTAAATTTTTTTGAAAGAGTTACGTACAATCGTATCACAGATTTCATAGATCGTTTAGATATTTTATATTGTCGACAATTTGGATTTTGCAAAAAAATGTTCTGCAACGCTGTTGATAATACATCTATATGATTAACAAAATTGCAACTGCTGTTGACAGAAGCGAATGTACAGTTGGCATATTTCTCGATTTATCTAAAGCTTTTGATACTTTAGAACATCAAAAACTTTTTTCTAAACTAGAGCATTACGGGTTCGCGGTCCAGCACTCAGCTGGTTAAAAAGTTACCTAACAAATCGTGCCAAATAACACAGAGAACGAACCAATCACTGAACGGGTAGTTTAGCCAATCAGGGAACTATTAGGTCAACCAATCACGGCACTGAACGAGAAAATGTATTTAAAGGAGAACGGAATGCTAAAACTAATCTATTTTTGTTTGAATTTATTGGTACAGTAGATTAACTCTGGGAAGTATTTTTAAAATTAAGTCGAATTACTTTGAGAAATTAAATATAGAAACGAAGAAAACTCTCTAGAAAACGGTTGATATACCGTGGTCGCTAATAAGATTATCAGCGGTATGGTATGACGTAGGTTACGATATTCAGAGCTTAAATATGGCAGTGTGCTTCGAAGTCTTGATGTTTTTTGGGCGATCTATGTCTTGCGATTTTTTTTTTCTTTTATAGCAGCCAAAAGCCACACAGTAACCATGTTTTTCCTCGTTTTAATCATTCTAGTATCGTAACCTACGTCATAAACAACCGCTGACATCACACATTGAGCTGCCTTTCAAATCTTGTCGATTAGTTACAAAACACTGAATTTTTGTGAACTGCTCGGCTAAAAGTCATATAGTTGTTCTACTATGCCTAAATGTTCAAACGATGAAAAGTCAATTTTAGAGTTCAGTTCTCCTTTAACAAACCCTTCTCGCAATCTACCCGGCCATCACCTAATATAAAGACTCACGGAAAATCGATTAATTTTTTTAACTGTCGTATTATGTTTCTCCTACCAGCTGCAGAAAGCTGAAGACGTTCAAATTGAGGTCGCTCCAGGAAGCTACGCAGTAACTGCCGGACGATGGGGTGCAGAGAGAGACCATACCCATGTGATTCGTATCGAACCCGGTCAGACTATAGATATGACATTTGCCGTATGAGCATTGACTAGCAATAGTTTTTATCATGTTAATTTCCTTTTCACTAAGGATAACTTTTTTTTTTTTAATTAATTTTTTTTTTCACTAAAGATAACTTACGTCACGAAAATTACCAAAAGTAAAGGCATAAAGCACTTTTCAAACCATTGTGCATAAACTGTTTGCAGTAGACTACAAAATATTTTATATAGAACAAAAGCATATTCTTTGAAGTTACCTAAAATGTGGTAGAGGATCAGCTTCTTTGATTTTGAATGTTTGTTTTTAAAGGAAGTTGTTTTTTTTTTAATTCAAATATTTATTTTTATTTTGAATTTTTGCAAGTTTACCTTCCGTTTTTTTATTTTAAAAATGAGCTTCATTCAAATTTTATTTTGTCAAGTGTTTTGAGTGTATTATACTAAACAGACGACTGCCGTCAAGGGAAGTTAAATAAAATACATAAAAAAACTGTACTTTAATGATTCATCCTTAAGTGCTAAGAATCAGGAGAATTTTCTAGCATTGATTCAAAAGCTCTTTATGTTTGTGAATACATGCGGCTTGTCTTTTCAAGGCTTGAGTCTGATAGTTTAATCCAGCAATAGGATTAATTTAAAGCTGTTTGTTCTGTTGATATTTGTGTTTTTTATCGATTATCTTTATCAGCGTTTAGTGCTACTTATTTTGTGTTCCCACGCAAGTAAAAAAAATTCAAAAAAATGGAAAAATTCCGAAAACTGTGACGGCAGAGTGAAAATTCAGTTTTCATAAACATAAAAAATTCTTAGCTTAAGTTTTCTATTTTCGTTTCCAAGTTGCAGTATTTTATTCAGCATAAAAAACGTATCATGATTTCCTAATCAAAATAAAGTCAGGTAGCTGCTAATATTTCATTCAAAAAATTTCAACACAAAGATCGCATCTTGTTAAATGTGTTTTAACTCTTTTCCGAGAGCGAAAATGATTTGTAGTATGTTGACTACGATGCTATATTGAAATTGTGTACATTTCCTGCTCATGTACCCTGTAGCTAAGCAAGAAACATTCGCTTTTAATAGTATTGATGAAAAATAAAACATGCATTAAATGCTTAAAATATTTGCATGAAAAATGTATTCATTGTTCTTAGAACTTAGCCCTTAAATGTAGAATTTCTTATCCGTTCAGGATCATTCGAGAGGTTTAAACAGGTGATCAGTGAATTCTGGTATAGCCAAATAGTCGAAATGAAATCTTTCATAGGTTTATTAATGAACAAAAAATGAACAATTGTTTTTTTACATTATGTTGGTTAGGAGGGGGTTAATTCTCTAGAGCATCTATTGTAAATCTGTTTCAATATATATTTTTTCTCTAAATGGAAAATAGACGTTAATTCATTTGTTTTGCTCGGCGCCTATCGAGAAATTGTACTCAATATGTTTCCTCTAAATTAATGGAATATGAATTATCCTCACCTGGTTAAGTATAATTTATAGCTTCAAGTAATGAAGGCCATTTTTGGATCTTCAAACAATGAAATCTTCAACTTCGCACAAAGCAAGTAGTTATCGTTTCTCGCCTCCTACTTTTTGTAGCCAATTAAAGACATTGTGAAAAAAAAAAGGCGAAAACAAGTGATCGATAGATGTAAGATGTGTTTCCGCCGTTCTTCTAACAGTCGTCCAAGTTGAAGTTTGAGCTCGCTTTGTTATCGTCGGACCCCCGAAACCTTCACGGTAAATTTTCCGTTTTTTCTTTACTTATAGCTTATATCAAGTGTTTGAGTTCGCAGATTTTTTGGCTAATGTTTTTTTCCCTAAACATTGAGCGAATTTGCCTTGGGCGCATCGTTTAATTTCTTGGGTTCTCAGTGTAAAAAATTATGTTAGCTGATCAAGGTGTTATCAAAATGAAAGGGTTTTTGTTTACTGTTTGGCAGCCATAATTTTTTGATGGTTCGCGAGATTAGCGTATTATTATCGGTCCTTATCTTTTGATTTCATAACAAACTTGTAATTCATTTGTATTTGGTCTTTTACACGTTTTCAATGGCTTCCTAAACCAGCCAAAACAAAATACTGTTCCTAGTGTTGACAGTTTTAATTCAGTAACAGTATAAATACACCCTTTTTTCATATAAAAATATCGAACCTGAATTTTGGGAACTTTCAAGACTATTTTAAGGATAAGCTCGAGGTGAATGTCGACCTTGAAGATCAATTTATACAATAAAATTATATATTTTTTCACTAAACTCGGTTCAAAGATGTTTCTTTCTCTAATGCCAAAACTAGCCAACAGAACGAAAAAACCTGCAGTAGCTACATGATAAGCCAAAACAAAACATCCCTAGCCGTATGATTGATAAAAATAAAGTTTTGTGCGTCATATCAGGTTTTGGCCACAATTTAAGAACAATACCAGAAGTAAGAATATTGCCTAGTAAGAATAATACCTAGAAGTAAGAATATTGCCTAGTAAGAATAATACCTAGAAGTAAGAATATTAAGCGTGGGCATGAAGAACAATATTCATATAAAAAGAGAGTGTAATCTTTCATCGATCAAAAGCATTGTTTACTCGGGAATTGCATTCATGAAAATTGTCTTTCATATTCTTATAAAAAAAAGGGCACGGGTACAGTATTTTCGCAGAAGATGGTGATGTATCAGAAGTCGAGCGAGTGAGCTGGTCATTTCTTACAGACTTTGAAATATATCAAGTATATGATTTGAGAACGAAAGGAAGTGCGAACACACCCTAAAAAGTTTTTATTACATAGATATGAGTGTTTTACCGAAAAATAGACAACTCGTATTTTCCATACGAAACTAACTGCTGATTTCTACCGGAAGTTGCGCTGCATGCTGGATAAAGCAGGTATACTACTTCTCAGCTTGAAGATAAATCGTTTAAATCACCAGCTCTAACAGAAGTTCGTTCGCGGCCCGGCTTTGTTGTTTTAAAATATTGAAGCCGACAGATTTGTTTGTTCTGAAACCGACTGAGGAACACAGAAGCCTTACATTACTAATAAAATCATGAAAAGGCGATGCTAACATGCTAAAAATGTGGTTTTTCCTTGAGGTAGTTAACTTCAATGTCGAACAAGGTGCGCGTATTGACATTTCCCCACTACAGTATGGTTTTCGTATAAAGCCGCGCGACGAATCGCAAACAGTTTCATCACGAATTATAAATGGCCTTGGAATCTGGCGGAGATGTTGTGGCAGAATTGCACGGTAAGAGTTTTAATGGATTCGAAACCAATTGTAGAATAGCACACAATTTAGGCATCCTGCTGATGAACAGTTGTTTTGCTATTTTTTTTTTTCAGTACCATTCTAGTTATGTCTGTTCAGATATCTATTATCTTGTCCCGGTGCTTTGAGCAGCTATCCGCCGCTATATCAGCAAAAATAACACGTTTAAACTTAATAAATCCGATGTATTAAAACTGGCCTGGAATATTGCAAAATTCTAAAATAAATGTCTAAACACGATGTATATTTCGTTTCGCGAAACGCTGTCAAATGAATGGACCGCCCAAGGCTGTTTGCGAGTCGTGCGCTGATTGGTTGAAATTTGAAGACCTGTCAAACAGAGATCAGCAGGTACATGCGGGATACGAGTGAGATATTTTCTATATCCCTACTAGTGAAGATATCACTGACGTCATTCCTTTGTTTTTCCTTTGTTTTTTTTTCTAGTTTTTTGTTATTTTCGAAACACTCATATCTATGCAGTACTGAAAAGAAAATTACACGTTGGCTTGAACATATGAAGTTAATATAATATAATATGATATGATATGATATAATGTAATATTTTATATTATTATATAAAGCAAGAAATATAAAAACATTTCAGTATTGGCACAGGCGCTTGGAATTACAGTGTTGATACTTTTATGCTGATTATAATATATTATAACAACAAAACAAAACAAATAACTTTGTTTATACTTGGACTTTAGAGTATCTGTGAAGCTAATTTAACCGAATTCGTGTTCTGTCATTCCGATGTAGCGCATATATATATATATAAACTATGCGACCGTTAGTTTTGTCAAATCAATGTTCTTGACTGACAGCTTTGCTTTTGTGTAGACTCTGTAGGAAATAGTCTTTCTTCTTTAGCTCTCAAGAACTGTATTGTTACATCAAATATTTGTGTTCACCATAACAGCTTGAAACATGCATGCAGCAAGAATCTCCAAACTCCTGCCAGCCCCTCTGCTAAGTACTCGCAGCTTGTCCTCTATGATTCATTCTTGACTGGTCCATTATTTTCTGTTATGGTCACATAGTATTTAAGAGAGGATATTGGTATTAGATTGTAGTGGCATTTACCTTGCTTTAACAATCGGGGATCGGGTTATTTTTATTACACCCCGCTATTGCGGACTCTCGTTCTTACCGAAGTCCCCGGGGTATCCGCTATAGCGAGGGTTGACTGTTAGTAAAAATAGAAAGCAAAATTTTATTTTTAAAATGTACGCATTACCAATTTAATGTACGCATTACCTATTGTTAAAAATCTTCCTACTTACATTAAAGGCACCAATCATGCCTTAAGAATTTTAAACGAATTCCGTTTTCAATCCGATACCAAGTTTTTATTTACTATGGAAGTTAAGTCGCTTTATACTGTCATTCCTAATGACGAGGATCTTCGTGCTCTCAAACATTTTTTTTTTTAGTCACTGTTTAGAGCCTGCCACCGCCACTTTATAGCGCCTAGCAGAACTTGCTCTCACTCTCAATTGTATCTTTTTTGGCGTTCGTTTTTTAAACAGATCAATGGTGTAGCTATAGGCGCTAAGATGGGACCTAGTTACGCTAATTTATTTGTTGGGTTTATTGAAGAACTTATTTTCGAATAATACTCCGGCCCTAAACCCGAATTTTTCGGACGCTACATTGATGATTGTTTTGGTGCTACATCTTGCAACAAACCTGACCTTGAATCTTTTATTTCGTATGTTAACTCTTTTCACCCATCACTTGATTTTACTTGGGAAATCAGTGGAACTTCCGTCACTTTTCTTGACATCTCAGTTAGTATCACTGACAATTATCTGAGCACCAGCGTTCATTACAAAACCTACTGGTTCTCACTAATATTTACTGTATTTATCCTCTCATCCCAAGCATACCCTCAATTCTATTCCCTTTTCACAGTTTCTACGTTTAAGACGTCTTTGCAGTGATGACAATGATTTTTTTAACAATGTACTCAGATGCGCTCTTTTTCCATTAACCGACAGTACCCGGCAGCTATATTGACCGCGCCATGAACAAGGCCTTTTCCAGTGATTGCATTTCGTTTACCATAACTTTTGACCCAGTCAATAACTAGATTAAACCTATTGTTAATGGCAATTTTCATTTTCTTAATTCAGATTCTAGCAATGCTAATATTTTTAGTCAACGCCCGCTTTTTTCTTTCAAGAAAGATCGCAATTTTTGCACTTTTTTGGTTAAAGGAGCACTCATCTGTCTTCCAATAATGAACCTGGCACTTTTCGTTGATCTCGCAAACGATGTCTAACTTGTCGTTTTGTCGTTTCAGGCCCCAAATCTATTCTTTAAATTACCGAACATTTCATTTGCACAACACCTAGTATTATTTATTGTATTCAATGCTCTAATTGCAACAAGCGATACATCGGTGAAACTGGCCGCCGTTTAAATGATCGCATCAGAGATCACCTTTACGACATACGCAAAAACGATCATCTAAACTTGTCTCTCGCCATTTTAATTCTTCTAATCATTCTTTTTCTGATTTTGTAGCATTTGGCCTTTTTGTCATCAACGTCGGTAACGATTGTCGCAAGACTAAAGAAATGCGACTAATTTGGGCACTCTTAATTCCCACGGGAGAAATGAACGCTTCACTTTCTGTTAACCTTCTGCTGTCTTGGGACCTTTTTGTCTTTTGAACAATTTTTTTTTTGTCACACATCCCTATCCTTTTATTTCCTTTTGTTTTTCACATACCCATCTCATTACGTTATCTTGCTTCACATCGCTATATAAACACCTCTTTATCTATAATCCATGCATTCACGCCGACGAAGAACTACAGTCCGAAACGTCAGTATTTTCAATATTCATTCTCCATTTACTACGGTGTAAGATTTAAAAATTTAACTACTTGTAAAACTGTTTCTATAGAGACACCGACGCAGCATTCCATTTATGACAATAAAATACCCCGCGCACGTTTTATAGTCAAACGTTATGAGACGGATACCGTCGGGACCGGTTGCAACAGTCCGTCTTATATGAAGAATGACGTCCCATGCACCATACACAACCTCAACCAAAAGTTAAGAAATACGTGTCCATGTGGAGACAATGCAAATAAATCAGGAACAAAACCAGTTTATGACGGGCAAATGTTGGCAATGTCAACATGAAAACAGTCGCCTTTTAACTAAAGTGCACTAAAATCAATTGTTTTGAAATATATTTAGCATTCACTGCTAATTCATACAGAACATTAGTCATTATCGTAAGTGCCAAACTTAATTTACGCTCGGAAGTAATGTGATTGTTGAAAGATTTTTAGGGTGGGCGTGTGTCACTGAACTAAATATACAACCTTCGATCAATGTCAAAAATCTGCGCACGCGATTGACCAAAATCGATCACGTGATTTCGGTTTATCTGTCAATAGCCGCCACGACCGTGCTTTTTAAAATTTGATTAACCTTTATTTTAACCCGAGGCTTGAAAATAGCCTAGTCTTCAATAAATGCAAACTTCTGAATATATGAATCAAAACGATTTTTTTTTAGATTTAGCTTTTGCTGCAGCGAAAGTTGTCATTTATCAGAGTATACATTCAAGTGATTTGGCGCGTTTTTTGACGCGCGCCCTGAAATTTTCCCGCCTTTCAAACAAGTTTGGGTTTTTTGTGCAGCACTTAACCAAGTTTTTGTTCAGTTTTTCTTTTGTTTTTTTTTTTAATTCAATCCTTTGCCAGATTTACTGAATACCGGATTTGCAATCATTGAAATTAGTTTGTTTTATGGTGGCGAACAGTTGGAACCAAAAGTATGCAGATTCCCGACTTTTTTGACAAGATGGCGATGTTTATATAATTGAGGAGCCTCCTGTCTCGCCTACGTGTGAAAACACTTCAAATAGTGGTTGAGTTCCTCTAATCGTTCATTTAAATATTGAACTTTCATCCAAAAGGACTGCAGATGAATTCTAAAACAAGGTAAATTTTCAAATTTTCTTTTACGATTTAATTAAAGTTCAGCTTTTGACAAAATTTTTGAATTCCTCGCTAATTGCTCCTGGAAGTTATCCCGTTCACGTTAATCTTTAAAATTTCTATTTTTTAATCTTTCTTCATGTACAACTTTTTGTGATTTCTATTTTATTCTGTTTGAACTTACGCCATTTTTAACTATGTATTTATATAATTTAAAGATTCATATTTGTTCAAACTCTTGCTTCAAATTTCTTTTCATGTGAGCTCAGATTGCATACTAAAAGCTTAGTGACTTTCAGTTCCTGTTTTGTTAACAAATACGCGCATTTTCTGGCGAGACAACGAACTCGAAATTGTTCATAAAGCACAAATTTCTCGTTCATTGGGTCGCCAGGGCTTGGGTGTATTTATGAATAAACCACCCACATCAGTCTTTCACCCTTGAGTTAAAACGATTACCAGATCTTCATCTTTTGGTGCTGCCGCAAATTTTATATCAAATCACCGCCATGACCCGGAAAGAAAGAAAATTCGTGAGGAATTCCGATATTTAATACACACTTTTCTTTTTACAAGAATCGTAATTTTTTTCCCAAGCCTCGCGATTCTTAAAATTTTGACATTTTGAGCCTCATATAATTCTTAAATAATAGTTTCAAAATAGGTCTTCATTTTGTTGAAACAGTGAAACCAGAGGTGCGTGTAAAATGGTATGATTTCAAACTTCACTAAATCGCAGGGGTTGAAGTAACTCCTTACAATGCAAGAAAAATATGCTCTGCAGCGGGTAGAACGAAATAGAAACAGTCTAATATTTTTAGTCACTTTTGATTGATCAAACTGAGCACATTTAAGGCTTCCATTTAAACTAGCTTTAAAGAAAGGGAGTAGTATCATAGTCACGAAATATGTAAAAAGAATAATTTTTTGTGCGGCGGGTAGAGTTATCGACCCTCAGAATGATTCTTAAAAAATTCTTAAAATTTGAGAAATTTGACCCTCGTGATTCTTATAAACTGGATTCTTATAAAAAAAAGTTTGTTTGACTCCCTATTATTCATTCCCCCATCTGACAATTGAGACAACTGATAATTATTACCTCCAGTGGCTTCAGTCCTGTTAAAAGATTTCGTCTAGCTAGCTTTTAAAATACATATTACTACTTACTTTCTTCGGAAAAAAAAAAATGAAAAGCTTTTAAAATAAATATAGTAAACCTAAGTTATATTTGAATTTAAATGTTCAAAGTAGCCTTCTCCTGCACAAATTGATTTGGAGTCAAAATGTTTTTAAAAACTTTCACTTCGGTACTGAATTATGGTAAATTCTGCTGATAGACACTAGTGAATCTTTGGCTAGTATGAAGTGAACTGTCCGCAGGTTTTGAAACTCATTTCTCAATGTCAATTTTAAAAGTGAGAATGAATTCGCTGGCAGAGAAAAAGTAGATATGCAAGTATTGCCAAATATTATCATTCCAGTAATTACAACGACAAGAGTTGCACACTGCGAAAACGATTAGCTGTCCGTGCTTCTTGAATTTAACTTAACCTGTTGAAAGCAATGACAATTTTTAACCTACACCGAGAAAAGGATACGTCTTCATTTTCACGAGAGCGGAGAACGCTAATGATGTATTCAAAACGAGAGTTGGTCTAAAAATCTAACCACGTGCAATTTACATGTAGTACTAGATATACTGGAGTCATTTTGGTTCTTTGTCGCCGCACAGTTTTCGTCATTTCATGCATGATCATGAACAAAATATCAGCCATGACCACCAAGGCAATACCTTAATGTAAGACAAGCTGTACCCAAGGTATTTCAATTTAAGATATTGATATATCTTTAGGATAATGAAAATCCAGGCGAACACGCATAGGATTAGATTCACTTAATTTTGTCGAGGAAAAAATCTTAACAATGATTTGCAAATGCATGAAAGACAGCAAAAAGTTAGCTTTTGTACTCAAAAAATCAAATCAGTAACCACCGACTTGCAGGTTGGTAACTGCATCAATTTGATGCGATATGAGGTTTAATACGATATGAGGTTAGTTCATAGGATATGAAGGAAGAGCTAAGTTAAAGAGGGAGTATTAGTTATATGTTTATTGGATTAATCTCAGCAGTTAAAAAAGCGGATAATAAAAGCGTTTTTTTTTCTGTTCGCACTATCAACACCTGAAAAGCTCGTACTACAGCGCCAACCGTTTATCTGAAGCATCGATACGGGAAACTTACAACTTCCGTAATACTTGACCAATTATTTTCTCAATGGCAAAGTTGTTTATTAAATTAAACTTCACTAATTTAACGTCTTCAAAACTCATCTTGCATTTTAGGAAGTTTTTCTTGCACACGCCGTATTGGCTATCTCCGGTAAAATCCATTTGAAACATAAGCTGGGCACTCGCACTTGACGAGACTTGCATGTTCACTAATTGAATTTGACCAGAAATAGAAAACGCTCAACTACTGAAAAGCGTACCTCAACACTTACAGAAAATGATAAGGCATAAACTTAAACGTAAAATTGTTAAGCAATTTCGAAATTTGGACAAAACAAATTTGTTATTTTATGTTTTTAAAAACGCTTGAGGGCATGCATAGCTCGCTCGTGGTTATAACTTATATGACGTATATTTTGAATAAAAATAACTTGCATTTTGGCGAATGTACACTTGAAAAACACGTAACAGAAATCGTAGTTTGTTTTTCTGATGAAAGCTCTTTTCTTTTGCCCGGGGTTAACCTGCTATTACGTTTGAACCAGAAAGACAAGTGATTCAAGTATACAAAAACATTGTTCATGTAAGTTGAGCAACGGCGTCAAAACTATCGTCTGACTTTTTTTAGTTGACGGGAAATTCGTTGAACAAAATATGTTTTTAAATTTTGACCTAGCTGTAAGTAGCACTGAGTATAACATATCCTTCTGAAATTGTTTCCTTGTTAAAAACGACTTTTGTTTTGAATTTATTCGCCATTTTAGCCGAAAGGGAACATTTTGCGAAATCAGTAAACGAAACGAAACATTTCTCTAGCTATTTCTTATAAACCCCTTTCCGGATTTGACATATGGAAACCAAGCACGACAATGAATTCAGATTCTGCAATTTTTTCGATTACTGAGTAGGGCTTAGAAATTTATATAAAAAATATGGAAAGACATGTTTATTCTAATTTTATTTTCAAAACGCACATCTGACCATAATTGAAACATTTAAAATCATATTTTGTATACAATTCATGTAAAACATTGCATTACAGTTGAATTTTCAAAGGCAAAGCGTTATCTGCAACTGGTACGTCATTGACATATCTTTAGTAATTGCCTTTCTATTCCACAAAAAGTTGTAAGTCGGGCATTTTTAAACTCCCTGTCCTGTAAAAAGAAACTACAAAATTTTATCGTAACGACGTCAGACACTTTGTTCGCTTTTCAATTTTTTTCCCCATTTCTTCAAATGGAAAACACGTTGTGTCGAAATTTCCCTCTTTTCGCAAAACTCAAAACTGTTTATACTTATTTTTGGCCGTTGGTATTCAGTCGATGATAAACAGCAAACCCAGTGTGAGTTTTTGTTATCGCTGCAAAACAGTTTGCCTGAAAGTTTAAACCGTGTATGGATTATCACAAATTTAATCAGAACATGCGGAAGTAACTAAAAACATTGCAGTGTCGGCGTTACTCGTTGAAACCTCAATTTTATCAGATATTGATTCATTTTTTCTGCTAAGCTAAAATTTGACCGACTCAGAGTGCCTTCCGCCAGTTGAAGCTAATTTTTACGATTGCTATTTGCGATAATCTTAATGCTTTTCTAAAAAATAGGTCTTTATCGCTGTGCGCAACCATAAAAATGAAATTAGAGAGTTTATCTATAGTTCTCGTTTTTTTAATGGCGCATTTTTTGTTAAATCTTTAATGACCAGATAACCATCTTTGTACGAGCGTTGACACACGCTAGTTACTAGTTAGATAGATTTAGTGTGGAAATCCCCAGCAGCTTTATAGAACTATTAATGAAGTAAGATCAATCCTTAAAACTCGTTGGTTTTGCATTAAATCATGTCAATAGGTCGAGCAGATTAAACATTGACAATTACGGAATTAAATTTTGAAAATTCTTTTTTAAGCCAGAATGCGGATGGCCCAGCTAATGGTGTATGTAATCGTTTGTAGAGTATAATTTAACCATCGATTTTAATATCCTTTTATGTATTTAGATTTATTTAGGTTCACTCTTTTAAGGTTTCCGTCTTTTCTACTCCATCCTGGCTAAAAAAATGCCCAGAGCTTGGACAGCTATTCCAACTTCCGCTATCAATTGCGTGATAATATCGTGTTGAAGTTTGAAATACGTCGGTTTCCAGTTTATAAACATCAGTTGAGCAGATGCTTAAGCAATGCAAACCAGGAGACACCTTGTAACAACATTTTAAGCATGTCAGTAAACACAAAATAAACAAGGGAGAAACGGAAAGGATATATGTACGCTTTTGAGCTCTTCTTCATAATCTGAATTGAGAATCCTCAGAGAGAAACAAAAGGTAAGTTTTTGATGTGCCAGTTAACAAAACGAAGCGGTTGCGTTGGCTTTGCATGTGCCACGCCATTTTCCAAGGATTACAAAAAATTATTGATAGAAAATGTGCGTTTACGGTCCACAAAAAATATAAGTTATATATATGTATATATATATAATTAAATATATTATAGTTATATAGTTATTTGCCAGATTTACTGAAAGACATGGGTTTGAGGGATATGTTTTTTTTGGTGATGCTGAATAAAGTTAGGTTTACTTTTCTTAATTTTGTACAACTACAAGGTTCAAAGACAAAAATAAATAAATTCGGCATTTTTGTTAAAAGAAAGTCTTTTTTGTTTTTCTTCTGAACAATTTACATTTATATAAAGTCTTTTTTTTTGGGCCGAGGCCGAATGTTCTTAAATGTTTTGGAGATTTTAATCTCCAATGTTCTTATAATTAAAATATTCTTAAATACAATCACATGTATGAAACAAAATTTATAATTAGTCACTGTATGGGTGCTGTCCAGACCGGTATGTGTATCGAAGAAGATTATTATTATGAATTGATATAAAAGTTTCGATTGAGTCCTGCAAATTGTTCTTGTAAAATTTCCATTTATTTTACTCTAGTTGCAAACAATGTTAGCTTTCACTATTGACCATTTGCCAATCCATGAATTTGTGCCGTAATGTCACAAAAATATAGTTATCGACCATACCTCAGCCTCGGGCGTGTTTCTTAGTGTGTTCTTAAATATTGGCCGACTTCAGTCAGCCTGACCTTCTGATAAAAAAGTTCTTATAATACAAAACAAGTGTAGTCAAGAAAAGACAAATTTTCAAAAAAAAAAAAAATTCAAACTACAGTTACAAAACCCTGAGTCGTACAGATTTTAGTGAAAATAAGCAAACGGCCTTTACGTGCTTTTTTTTTCTTTTTGTAAACGATTTCAAACTGACAAAAATAAAATTTTTCATGGAAATTCTAAACCACTTACTTGCAGGTTTGGTTAGATAGCTTGATTAATTTGAATGAGTGACTTGGCCAATTTAAGAGCTTTCTTTGCAATTAAGCTTTTTTAACGATCGATCTTTAGTTTATTCTATTCTTAATGCATTTTGACGTCATTTGGTTGTGGTGTTTCCGTTCATGATTTGCATATTTAGCAGTACACAAGGAAGGCAAACACAGTTTGGCAGATAAACATTTAAAAAATTGAAATTGATCTTTATTTCTACTTTTTTTAGTTAAGTTTGCGATATTTTGACATTTATAATTAATCCAAACGTGACAAGTAAATTTCAAAACTTTGTATTCTAAGCCATTTATGTTGTCAACTGATTAATAAATTCGCATTAAGTTGTTTCCTAGTGTTGCTCTTTAGTCGAGTGGATGCGACTTTTCGCTAAATGCATTTTCATATAAACATTCAAGAAAAGACGGACACGTTAAAGCTTTATCGGATCTTTACATAATCGTTTATTTTCTTTTCAATTGTTCGATAATATGACAAATACAGAGTTGAATGATCATTTTGCCTCGAGGCAAACACAATAGGAAAGTCAAAATAACAACTACACGCGCAGAAAAAGTTGAAGATGTCAATACTAAGAAAGATTTTGCCAAGGATTTATGCCATAAGCCGCGTAGCGAATTGAAATCGAAGTACGTTGTTCCTAAATTAAATTTTGATTTTTTGTGGAACAAGAACTTTAATGATAGTTTATTTGTACCTTCACTACTTTTTTTTAATTCCAACTAAAATTTTGTTTTCTGTTTGTGTGTGTTTTTACACTTAATAAGTAATATTGCTGTATGATTACACTATTTCCAGAACTAGAAGTTCCACAT
>JAOBBB020379875.1:0-18313 GCA_025331005.2 Zoanthus gigantus
TTCATGACTTGAGACAGGCATAAAAAAGAACGAGTCTGTTTGCGAGATATTGTTTAGGTATTCATAAAATTTCTTGTAACGTTTTGGTATTTTCTTAGCCAAGTTTGGCCCAATTGAAGAAAAATGTTGATTCATGATATTGCTAAGTTCAAAATGTTCACAAAACAGGAACTTAAATTGCTCTTGACTAACAGCAGTGGTGTCAGCAACTGAAATAAAATCTTTGGCACATGCTGTCAAAATTTTTTGCCCCAAACTGTCGCAAATAAAAGAAACACCAACATGTATCTGCCACTTGTGAAGAACGTTTGTGTAAAGCTAAAAATTTTATTTAAAAAAGTTGTTACTCAGTGGGTAGAGCATCTGACCGGTAATCAAAAAGTTGGGGGTTTGATTTCTGTCAGTGACTTTTTAATTTAAATGTAGACAAATATAATACTAATGCTATAGTTGATGCTTCTTTCATTTTTCTCAATATAATTTATACTGTTTTTTAAAAAAATAGTAGCAAAATATTTTAAAATAATTTTTATATATTTACAATGGTCAAATTCAAAAAGTGAAACACTTTTAACACCAAAAAAGTATATATTTCATGTGGTTTCACCAGCTCAGTCATTGTTAAATAAGCAGGAAACTTGTTCAAATCATAAATTTAGAATCAGATGCATCTCCAAACTCTGTTATCTTTTCAAACAGATAACTGCTAAAGCTAGTACTGATGAATATACTTACACTTACGAGCTTATGGTTTAATTTAACAAAAATTGGTTCATCATCATGTGCTGAAATTTCAATCAGCAGCCATTTTATTCATTAAATGTTACTATTTATTATAAAATGATCTGAATTTTCAAATATATTGACTATTGTAAAACCTGACTTAAAACAACCATCCCTAAATCAGTGTTACAGATGATGAACCAGCTCAGATTTAGATACTGTAGGAAAAAAAACTGAAAAACAGTTGACAACAGAATCAATTCATAATTCACTGTTGTAAAACAGTAGCATCGATCTGATTAGGTCACACAACACATTTTGTTCTAATATAGTATTTTGATTTTCTCTTTTGTTCAAATATAGTATTTTCTGCATTTATACATGTTTATGAGGGTTTTATGCAAAAATGAAGTGATATTTGTTATTCTGTTCTTGCATAACAATTTCCTTATCCTTTGCATATTAATCTTAAGAAATTGACATAATATGTCGACCTTGTTTTTTTAAAACATTTTTAATTAATCAAAATAGTATATTTCTCAGGGAATTTTCAAATGTATGTGAACTGAAAACCCTTTTTCTCATAAAAAAACTGACTTTAACAAAACTGTTATTTTATACATACGGAAATTACTCTGTTGTCAGTTGTTTTTTGAGTAAACGAATTTGCAGCTCAAGTTTCTTTCTTACAGCTTCGTGTTGTGCTTGAAGCACGTCGTCAGCTGTTATTTTCTTTCTTCGGTGTGTCTGTGTCTTGGGTTGTTTTGATGTAGAGACAACTAGTGGTGCAGTCTTCCTTGCTTCGACTGCTGGTAAAATCTGAACCAGTTCCAACTCGTCCATATTTACAGTGCCAGTGGACAAGGTGAAGGAGTCTTCCTCGACATCTGCTTCCACCGAAAATGAAGCTGCAGGCTCGATTTCAGGAATATTAGCTGAAAAGGGAAAGTCACTCCCCAATCCTAGAATAAGAAGAAGAGAAGCACTCACTTTAGTATTCTAAATTTCAGCTTTAATTTCGTATTGGATGACTTTGTAAAGATATAAAAAACTTTAATCCAACGAAAAACAAATTAAAATGCGGAAGCGTAGCCTCGCCTTGCAAAACAACTACAAAATGGCGACATTTTGCGGGGACTGAAAAACACTTGCGTAGTGCGCAGACTCTTGGGAAAACAATTTTTTTGAAAACACTTTACCTGTCTCGAAACCGTCGACACCGATGAAACTTGGTGTTTCCCCGAGGAATTCAAGGATTTTCTCACTTGTTTCGGATGGCTTTTTTGGTGGTGGTCCTCCACCTGTCTTTCTTGACTCCTTACGGTAAAACGCGAGTTCTTTCCGGGCAGTTCCCGCAAGGTTTCTCCATTTCTCTTTTACGTCGTGAGTAGTTCGTTTTGCCACCCCAACTGCGTTCACTGCAGCGGTTATATCCTCCCACAGTTTGTTTTTAATTTTGTTTGTTACGATATATTCTGAGTTAAAGTTAACTCACTTCTGAGCAACCGGGCCCTGCCCATCTGAAACTTTAATACGATCAAAGAGCGACATACAGTCATGCAAAGTCAGTGAAAGATAAGCAAGAACATGAAATTGAAATTTTGATTTTGTTTTTCTTCTATATTTTTCTTCTATTTTTCCACAACATCAGTTAAATACATAATGTGCTTGAAAAACTGCCTCGAGTCCTTTCTAGAAAACTTGTAAGAAAAACTTATTGCATCAGTAGTACTTTGGCAGCAACCTGAAGACGGTGCTTATAAGTCCGAGGCTTCCATAGATTTGTTGGCTCTTTTCCAAAAGTACCAGGAGAATTCTTAGCGGTTTCCGTAGACACATCAGCAAAAGAAGAGAACAATTTAGCAATATTACTGAACTCCCATGACAAAAATGCCAGCATTTTCATATCATTAGGGAGTTCACCAATTTTAAACTTTTCATTTACATTTTTACCATTATCAGGAGAGGAAGAATAGTTTTTTTTTTCTTGATTTTAAAGATGTCAGAAAGTAAAATCTTAATGTATCTTAAAACAGGGGGCGCTGTTTCGGAACAGTTTGTGCCAATAATTAAATAGTTTTCGTTACAGCTGAGGACTCCACGTCCAATGTTTAGAAAGATGATCAGTCAGGAAGATGAAGTGTCATCTTTTCTAAATGGGGCACCAGCTCCACCTAAAGCAACATGAAAAGTGTTTGTTTCCCCACTAAACCACAGAAGCTCATAGCCACTGCTCTTATTAAGATAAAGTTTTGCTAAAATAAGCAGAATTTCTTCAAGATTTCTATAGTAGCCACTTGCCATTTCACTGCCCTCACATAGTATATCTTGATCATTGTATAAGGTACCAATGTTTATAGATTTGATGAAAGGCATAAGCTTGTATGGAACAAATCTTGGGACAGGACAATTAGCAATAGATATTTGTGTTGTCTGCAACTTCTTGTTATTGTTTTTAAATACACTATCTCTATAAAGTTTGCGTTTACCTACAACATTCCTACCATAATAAACTGCTACATTATGATGTGCATTTTCATTGCATTTTTCATAACTTGTTAAACTTTAAAAATTTTTGCTGCAATATGTGCTAGTTTACTCTTTTTACATAGCATTTCAGTTCTTAAATGGTCACTACTGCGGTTAAGAATTGTATCAATCAGTCCAACAGATGCTGCCCTCTTGGTCCACCCATGAATTTATTTTGTTGTGTCAAAGGTCTCTCCTCTCCTCTTCCTCCCTACAGTATCACCTAAATTTAACCTTTAACCTGCCTGCCCATAACTGCCTTTCTACATAGTCTTCCTGTCTTTGTCATTCTCTTTTTCTCTTCTAGCTGTTCCTTTCTGATCTCCTCTAACTCCTTAACATTCCTGACTGTTTCAGCTATCTATTTACACCAAATGAAATTATAAAATCAAGGTTTAATAATTTACTTAGCAAGGCTTTGACAGGGCAAGTGTTGTGACTCTTGATTAAGTACTATATCCAATCATAAAAAGAGGCTAACATGTCCATGCATAATTATTAGTGCTTATTTCATGTGGCCCAGAGGCCTGGGTGAGCAGAGCACCATACTTTAGAAGAATATGTAAATCCATCAAGTTCGTTTTGTATGGTTTAATGCTTTCCCGCTGTGTATGCCCATACCAGGCCATCCTTCAATGCAAGAGTTTTGTACCAAATGGAAGTCTTTGGATTTTTGATTGGCTGCAGATAAAACGTATCGGTGCCTTCTGGTCTTTGACTTAGATAGGTTTGGACCGCAAGGTAAGGATCTCTTTCATCGCCACTTCTTTAAAAATTTTGTTGTTGTACTTTCTTCGGGAATTTCCTTTTTCTGTTTCGACATTTCTAGTCTTGGTCGACCTCTCTGTATATTCATAGTAGCCACCTTTGTCTTTAAAATCCTGAATTTTGCAATTAGGTTGCTCTTGTCGCCCTCTCATTCCCAGCATACGTGTATTTTTCCACCAGACTAAATGTAAACGTTGTCATGCGGTTTTCGTACCAATAGCTCCACTTTGCCAGAGTTTTTCTATTTGCTGTTCATCTAACGGGTGAGCTTTGTTTGGCCTGCTGCCTTTTCCAGCATTCTTGAGTTGTTTTTTTTTCGAGGCCAGTTTTTTCTTCAAATTTTCGTCACCTCCAATGTCAAAGTTTTCTCCATTTTTTCTTTGGAGGAAATACCGTCGTAAACCATTTCTATAAGATTGAAGTGTTGAAGGCTCGTAATCCTCTCCAAAACTTCTCTTCTTGAATGTTGAAACTGACATGGGTAATATGTTTGACTGATGCCATATTACTTTTCGTTCGGGGTATCTTACAATATCACATGGAAGCAACATCAAGTGTGATCAAGTCGAACACCTCTTCTGGATTTTCCGATGCATGGCACATGTAGGATCCACTGTCTTTCTTTGAGGTATTTCTTATACAAGGATGGGTTTTTGTTTTGATGAACCTTGAACCTGACATGTTGGATATGTTGTACTGATGCCATATTAATGTTGATTTATGCCATCTCAATATCACATGGAGGTAACATCAACTGCGATCAAATCGAACATCTTCTGGATTTTCCAATGGATGGCACGGGTAGGATCCACTGTCTTCCTTTAAGGTATTTCTTATACAGGGATAAGTTTTTGTTTTCATGAACCTTGTACCTGACATGGGTAATATGCTTGAATAATGCCATATTAGTGTTGGTTCAGGTTATCTCACAATATCACATGGAGGTAACATCAAGTGTGATCAGGTCGAACACCTTTTCTGGATTTTCTGATGCATGGCACAGGTTAGGATCTACTGTCTTCCTTTAAGGTATTTCTAATACAAGGATGGAGTTTTGTTTTGATGAATCTTGAACCTGACATGGGTAATATGTTTGACTGATGCCACTTTACTTTTGGTTCATGCTATCTCACAATATCACATGGAGGTAACATCAAGTATGATGAAGTCGAACAGGTTTTCTGGATTTTCCGATGGATGTCACATGTAGAATCCATTGTCTTCCTTTAAAATGTTTCTTATACAAGGATGGGGATTTGTTTTGATGAACCTTGAAGCTGACATGGGTGATATGATTGACTGATGCCATCTTATTGTTGGTTCAGGGTATCTTACAATATCACATGGAAGTAACATGCCTACCTCGATTAGCTTTATAGCTAGTTCTAGGCAGCAGGATGCTTTTATTGTATATTTTTTTAATTACTTCTTATATATGTTCATCGTGCAGCATGAATAAATACTGTTTTGACTTTTTTTAACTTCAAGTGCGATCAAGTCGAACATCTTTTCTGGAATTTCCGATGCATGGCACATGTAGGATCCACTGTCTTCGTTTAAGGTATTTCTGGTACAAGGATGGGTTTTTGTTTTGATGAACCTTGAACCTGACATGTTCGATATGTTTGACTGATGCCATATTACTGTTGGTTTATGTTATCTCACAATATAACATGGAGGTAATTTTGGTTGATCAAGTCGAACACTTTTTCTTGATTTTCCGATGGATGTCAAATTTAGGATCCATTATCTTCCTTTAAAATATTTCTGATACAAGGATGGCGATTTGTTTTGATGAATGTTGAACCTGACATGGGTAATATGTTTCACTGATGCCATATTACTTTTGGTTCAAGCTATCTCAGAATATCACATAGAAGCAACATCAAGTGTGATAAAGTCTAATAGCTTTTCTGAATTTTTGATGCATGGCACATGTAGGATCCACTGTCTTCCTTTAAGGGATTTCTTAAACAAGGATGGGTTTTTGTTTTGATGAATGTTGAACCTGACACGGGTAATATGTTTGATTGATGCCATATTACTGTTGGTTCGGGCTATCTCACAATATCACATGGAGGTAACATCAAGCGTGATCAAGTGGAACACCTCTTCTGGATTTTCCGATGCATGGCACATGTAGGATCCACTGTCTTTCTTTAAGGGATTTCTTATACAAGGATGGGTTTTTGTTTTGATGAACGTTGAACCCGACATGTTCGATACGTTTGACTGATGCCATATTACTGCTGGTTCAGGCTATCTCACAATATCACATGCCATTTTCATTTCCAGTCCTAAGGGGCCAGTTATTTTTGGCGACGCTGCATTCGAGATTTTGGAGGAGCTATCAGAAGATATCAAAAACTGTAACGTACGATTTATCTTCTTGCTTTCAAATTTATGGAATCAGCTGCTGTTAGATTTCTTAGTGCATAAGAATGTGGCAATCTTGCGGGTGAATTTGACACCTGCTTGATCCTATCACTGCCACTTTCTGTATCTGGACCTGGGGATGTATCCAAGCTGTCCGTTTGCTCTTTAAAACCAAATCTCAAAAGGTTCATAAGCGAAACTTGTAACAGCAATTTGTATTTTTTCGAGCGTTGTGCAGCACAAGGGCGATCAAAGGACTTTTCTTGCTTTCTCGACATACTACGGAAATGCCACATTGCACAATAGATCAGCCAGCTTTCGTCTTGTAACAACGGATCTTCCAGGCACCACGAACTAAACTTTCAGTTGGTATTCTACTTTGTTTGAAATCGCTATACGAAATAGAAAAATTGCATCTGCAAATGCGGCAGAAATTGCTTTGAGATTTTTATTTTCTCTATTCCTTTTGTAGATTTTGTTTGGTGTCATAACATTTTTATCCATACTGTGGGCAAATAATGCTCGACGTGAAGCCGACATTTTTTTCACTTTTTAAGTAGATGACAACCTACTAAAAACATGTAATTTAATTGGTCGCATCTAATTGAAATTTGAGTAGTTGATTGAATGTGACCTGACGGTGATGTGGCAACAAAAGAGGGCAACAAATTAGGTTGTCTGTAGTCTCTTTTTTCTCTGTCTCCCTATTATCATATTTGCCTAGGTTTCCGCGTGCCAGAAAAAAATAGGGACTGCTCGTAATCTATAGGGTGGGGGAGTGGGTTAAAAAAATCCCAAACCCCTCCCAAACTCTGCAGTCTGTGAAGATTAGCTTCAGGCTTACCAGGAATGAACTGGGCTTCACTTTCATCTTCATACAGCAACACTTATTTTTTTGTCGCATCGAACTTCCTGTCAAAGGCTTGATACTTTAGCTTTGCCTTGTCTAGCAGGATTTAATATGTTGCAGTGTTTGGAACAGCTATGGGTAGCCGCTTTCCTCGGATGGTCTTGAGGTCATCAGCTATAAGCTGTTTCATTCCAACCATAACAGGTAGGTAGGTAGGTAAATCCTTTATTTCAAAACGGTAAAAATACCTATCAGTTTTTCAACTGTTTTACATGATATCCGTTTTATAAGTTCATTAAAAACTACTAAAACAACTATTACGTATTCAACTGTTTTACAAAAAACTTTCACAATTATAAAATTCATAAAAAACCCTAATTATATCTAATAAAGAGATAAAGCTAAAAAATAACACCGGGATTCAGAAGATTATTCTTAGGTTTTCTTAAAGAAACTTACTGACATTCTCTCAGATGAGCCCAATCTATTCCATAGTATTGATCCACTATAACTAATTGATTGCTTATAACAATCTGTTTTTGGCAGCGGAACGGCCAGTTTATTTTGCGAGTTACGTAAATCTACCTGACTGTTTACTTCCTTGGGCCTAAAAATATCTTCAAGATATTTAGGTGCCTTACCATTCATAATTTTCTTCATTAACTTTTTTTTCTGATTAAAGCGTCTTTTATCTAATGTTAACCACCCTACCTCAGTCAAAATTTCCCTTGATTGTATTTCCCGGCTAGATAACGTAATCCTGGCAGCACGATTTTGGAGTCGTTGTAATTTAATAGCAAGGCCTTTATCTAATCCATGCGAGACAACAGAAGCAGGATAAGAGCATTATATATGTTTATTAAAGTATCATGTTCAACATATTCTCGTACTCTTTTAAGTAGATCCAGGACAGGGCAAACCTTTTTATAGATATGTTCTATATGATTGGACCATGATAAGGTTTGCTCAATTTGAATGCCTAACATTTTTACGCTTTTAGCCTGATGGACTGGTCGATGATCAATTTTAATATTTAACGTATCATTTATATATAAGCGTTTTTGCCTTGTAATTACCATAATTTCGGTTTTACTAACGTTGAGCGTGAGCTTGTTAGCAATAAGGCCACTGATTCAGCCGTTTTAGCTCATTACTGATTTGCTCTTTAAGACTGGCAGTATTGCTAGCACTAAAAGTAAGGGTAGTGTCGTCAGCATACATTGTTGTAGTTGCTGCATCCAAACAGTTTGGCAGATCATTTATAAAAATTAGAAACAAAAGAAGGCCTAGTATAGAACCTTGTGGGACACCACATCTTATGGCTACTTTTTACGACAGGTGACCGTTTACACAACATCTCTGGTTGCGGTTTTCTAGATATGAAATAAAGAAATTAAAAATTTTTACACTCAGTCCATATCTTTTCATTTTCGCAATAAGAATCGAATGGTCAACGGTGTCAAAAACTTTTTTCAGATCTTTGAAAACAATGCCATTTATTTGGCCTTTATCAATATTGAGACGCCACTCATCGGTTGATTTTAACAAGGTGGTTACAGTATTATGTAAAGTTCGGAAACCCGATTGGCAATTTGATAGCATATTATCACAAAGATATTTATAAAATTGATCGTTTTATATTTTTCTCAAAAACTTTAGCAATAACAGGGGATAATAGAAATAGGTTTATAGTTATTAACATCAGTAAAGCTACCATTTTTAAAAACTGGAGTGACGCGTGCTAGTTTCCACTCCTCAGGGAAAACCCCAGTGGATATCGAGCAATTAAAAAGATCAGTAATGGAAGTTGCTATAACTGGGCAGCTAATTTTAATAATTTACTTGAGATACCGTCAAGGCCAGTAGCTTTATTGTCGGAGAGCTTGAATAGCAGCTCTAAAACTCTAGTGGAACAAATAGGAGCTATTGTAAACACCTTATCCGTACAGGGAACGTATTCATCGAATGATTTCATAGTTTCATCGTATTCAATCGACTCCACAAGTTTAGAACCAACTTCAGAAAAGTGCTTATTAAAAGCTTCAGAGATATGTGAATTATCTGTAAGTGTCTTTCGACCAATTTCTAAAGTTTTTACAAAGCTGAGTTTAGATTTCTTGCCGCAACTTCATTTATAGTACTCCACAGCTTTCTAGGATTGTTTCTATTAACAATGCAAGCTTCTTTGTAATAACTACCCTTACTTTGTTTGATAACATTGTTAGTAGAGTTGTGCGTCTTTTTAAATTCATTCCAATCACCTGTGTCTTTTATGTTCATAGCTTTGCGCTTTAAAAAATCTCTTTTGCGTATTAAAGATACAATATCTCTAGTTAGCCAAGGAGACCTTTTATTTCGCACTCTTCTTTTATTCAACGGGGCATGTTTGTCAACAATACTCAGAAATAAAACTTTCCAATTTTCCCATTCACGGTTAGGATTAGCATTCTTAATATCTTCCCAAGGGATGTTTTCGAGGTCTTTAATAAATACCTCTCGTTTAAAATGCTTTAGACAGCGCTTTTGTATTGTTCTATGTATTTTTATGCGGAAATAATTTAATTTTCTGACCATAAAAACAATATCATGGTCACTTATTCCACTTCGAATAATTCCTGAACAAGAAATCTTTTCTGGAGTTGTAGTTGAACAAAGATGCAATAAAGTTTCAGAGTGCTGAGTTACACGTGTTGGTTCATTAATGACTTGAGATAGATTATATAGCTCACAGAGTTCGAGTAATTGTTTAGTATCACAATCAGAATTCAATTGAAGAGTTCACAGTTAGTACAATCTATCATTTCCAAAACAGTCTCAAAACTATTAAAAAGCTCAACTGAAGTACCTTGTGGTCTATACCATACACGTACAAACAAAACAGGGAACAGAATGTGGTTTTGTGATTTCAATTACTATAATCTCAAGCTCTTCGGGGATTAGATCATGCTTGATTTTGTAACTTAAATCCCTTCTGATATAAATACAGACCCCGCCACCATATTTGTTTCTATCTCTACGGACAATATCATAACCTACTTCATTATCAGATATCGAAGGTTCCAATTTAGTTTCATTAACGATCATGATATCAACTTTACGTTCTAGACAAAAAAACTCTTAACTGATCAATTTTAGACAGTAGTCTATCAATATTTAAACAAAACATTTTTAGACCTTTCACTGAATTTAATTCAAAGTCCGCACTATGATTAAGGTCACGAAACTCACCTCCTATCTTTTGGTTAGCAGAATCTTCAGAATACGTCATAAAAACTTGTTATCAATGGATGCTCTGCTTTTAGAAATCTTACAATACAAACTATGTTCGATTTCATATACAATTCTATTGTATTTATAATAATTCCAGAAATTTCTCATAAAGAGCATTCAACTTTATATATATAAAAAGTTACCAATAACGATTAAAAATTACACAGCCTTTATAATAGAACGAATGTGCGGACAGAAGGTTAATGCAGTTGACTATTTTGTCTGATTTCCATAGGCCATATGTTCCTGTTAAAAAGACCAGTTTCTTTAAAATTTTGAAAATATGGAAAGAAAAAGTGTGGAAATAAAGTATTTTATCGGAATGCTCCAAGATAATTAAATACAAAGAGAATGGACTGTAGTAGGATTTCTTTTTGGTGTTTTTGTGGAATATCCACACCTATGAAGCTTGAATAAGAGATGAAACAAGGTAATATATTTGAGCCCAAGCAAAGATTTCTAGCCGCGAGGGTAATCCTTGATGGTTAAAACCTGGCATGTGCTATAAGCCATGTCAAAAAAGGGAACGAACAAACTTGGTCCAAAAATGGGTCCAATCAAAAGTCCTTTACCTTTTCATTCCCTCCTGCGTAGCAAGCGCTAATGCCAATAAGTAAGATCTGCAAATGTATATTTACCTCACAGAATTTGATAATTCCTTCCGCTAAACTTGGATGGCTGTTCAATATACCAGATGTGCTCTCCATTAACAGGTGATGTGCTGGTGTTGAGAACTGCGTGTCCAAAAATACTCTGTCACTAACATCTACTGGCAGACTGCCACTACCATCCATTTCATTTTGGGAGCTTCTTCGTTTCTCCGCCAAATGGAAATTGGAGATAAACCGAGAACAGGCTGCAGAACTGCATTCTTTTGTCCCTTTCTCTGTGATTTGTCTGAATTCGTCAACAGAAAGGAACATACTTTCTTCATCAACAATAGGATTGGATGACGTATCAGTCTTCGATAATGCAAAATTTTCTGTGATTGGGTAGCTACTGTCATCAACTGCTTGACTTTCTGAACATTCTCCAACGAAAAACAAAGCATCATTTTTCTCACCCGAGAGAGAACCTTCATTTACTTCAGAGTCCTTCACAGAGGAAGGCCTATTTGCTTCCCAATTGTTGACTAAGTAAGGCTTCCTAAAGCCTCCACCAGATTCCACCCAGAACTGAAGAGTTAGCAAACACTTCCGAATATCACAACTTGCATTTGCCACAAACGCTTTGAGTTCATGCGGTGAGATGAATGTGTTGTTCAAAAGACAAATCAACTGTAGATGAGCTGCCAAAAGAGGAACTGAAGGCGGCTTGATTGAAATGTGCTCGTATCTCCCATCACAGTCGAGATGAAATGCTTAAAAAAGATACCAAAAGGTTTTTAGATGAAAGAAAAATAAAGACATGTATCCGATCACTTACATTTAAAGTGTCTATGCGGCCAAAAAGTTTTTTTTTCGGTTTTTGTATCTCTAGAATGCATAGAAGAGTATTTAAAAAAAAAATTTTTGATTTAGTCACATTTTCACACTCTTCTAAGCATTCTAGAAATACCAAAATCAAAAAAATATTTTTTGGCCATGTAGACACTTTAATACTAATTGGCCTTTATCAATGAGCGTTCAAAAATTATTTTATAATAATTACGGTTTTTAGCACGTGGAGATAGATTCAAATCTCCAAGCAGCCATATAGAATTCTTAATATAAATATCAACAAAAATAGTTAATCTTAGACTTAAATGCTTGGTAAATCTGTCGTCTTATATGGCGATGCTTATTTTACATGTGAAGACAAAACTTTTTTGAGGACGAGATACATAAGTATCTCATCGATAATCAGATGTTTCGACATTAAATTTGTGTAGAGAAGAAAAATCGTTTGAGCCAATCAAAGGAAAGATAAAGCTTACCCCAAACTTTATAATTCAACCAATCACAAAGCTTGTTTAAATCTGTGTCCTCTACACGAAGTAATAACCGTGTGTAAAACACCAGTGTGTCCAACGCTAGGCTGAATTACTATTATAAAATAAAATTTATGAAAATTCTCGAGCAGGTGAAAACCCTTGACTCCGGCTCAGGTTTTCACTGATCTGTTCTCAAAATATCCCAAACGTTTGCTTTGGTTTTTACCAGGCTATGAAGGCACGGGGGAAATGTTTTATTTCTTAAATGTATTCTGATTACCGAACCTGAATGTATCGCATACCTTGTCAAAAACGAAATTCAAAGGTAGAAACCATATGTAACTAGCTATACTGAACTCTTAATGAGGGAAGCCGTGCTGCGCATGTGCATTAGGCAAGGTTATCTAGCATTGATTTACACGATCGTGTGACAGATACCGCTGGCCAAAAGGGAAATATGACTACTGTTGTAAACAACGTTAAGGTGTCTGTGCGAGGATGCTCATTTCAACAAATTACTTCGTTGAACAGTTACAAATTAACCATGATGACTGTTTAGAACAGTATGCTACTTCTATGATATTCTTACCGTCACTTGTCATTATTATTGGGCATTTGGCATTCTGCATGAAGGAACCAACTGCAGCCCAAAACCCCTTGTCTTCCTCAAAAACAACATCAACCTGAAAAACAACCATGAATCTAAAACTTAGATTAAATTTAAAGTCTCGCACAGCAGGGCAGAGTTAGAGCCACAACTGGATAAATGAAAAACGATTTGCCACCTTCAAATTATTTGTGAGAGAGGAACAATCAGTGTGTTGGGACTGCATTTTCAACAAAATGTGTCTGATGGTAAGGCTGTCTGGAAAGAATTGACTAGCCTTACAAATTTCAAGGCCTGGTCTTTATTACATCTTTTCGAAGTAAGCAAAAGGTTCAGTTTTGAAGAAGATGGGACAATTTTTGCGTAACAGCAATTAGTAGAAGACAACTAGAGACAAACAGCACAATAGCTAAACTTGCTAAAGCGTTTTTAGTACTTTTAGAATTCTATATTTCAGAGTCGAGGAAGTAGAAATTAAGGTTTATTAACGATCAGCGTTTGGAGGAAAAAACGTCCTCTTCAAAAAACGTTTCTTTGCAGCACAAGTGCAGTCTGGGTCCAACCTTGGTTATTTCTTTTCAGATTTTAATGTTCATGAATCAAGAACAAACAAAGATAGTCATGAAATTTAATCTCTCGGCAAAACTCAGACCTAGACTAGTTATTGCCATCCTCTCTTAAGCCAGTTAATGGAAAATCTTTACCAAAACATACAAAGAGTGATAAAGGCAAATTACCTAATTTTCTCTCACTTACTTCTTCAAAAAGAATGAGTGAAGCAGCTTTGATTGACAGCCCAGAGTCATTTGGAGCTGCCATGGAGACAGTGTTGCCAGACAGTATATTCATGGCCTTTTTCTTCTTTCTATCTGTTCTTGATTTTCCAGATTTAGTCTTTGATTTCTTTGCTTTCTGTTCTTCCTGCGGCTTGACAACTGGCTTCAGAAATGCAGCCAGGGGGGAACTACTGGGAATCTTTGCAGTGTTTTTAGTAGGGCTCTTCATTGCCCCAAGAAACATTGGAGTCGCAGCCGACTTACCACTAATAACTTGGTGTGATTGAGTAGCTTCCTCTAGCTGACTGAGGATGTGCTTTCCAGATCTCTTTGAGGATGAGTTAACCTCAAATACCTGCGAGAACAAATGCAAAAAAAATAAATATCAAGAAATGGCTATTATGGTTGCGTTTGGCAAACTGAATAGACATGCTATTGTTTTGTGAGACACAGATTGCGTTTCGGAGTTTAAAATGAATTATTTTTGAACCTTGCCACCACGTGTTCCTTCCTTTCTTTTCGTTTGAACAGGCATTTTTCCTTATTTGGAAATGAACATAAAAAGAACAGCGTTAATCCTATTTTGTGTAAACACAACCCCATTTCTTGATAAGTAGGTCAAAAAAGCGAAAAATTATAGTTGGTACAAACGTAATGCACATAACTTCAATGAAGGTAGTGTAGGAAATAATTAACGATAGTTTGGGTAAATTTAGCATTAGTTTAAAAGTTGAGGAAAACGTGAGTCGTTTCTCAGAAATGGAGAGTGATCCAGATTTGGAAAGCTATATAAGACACAAAAGTACCTAAAAACCCAAAACGATTATTCATAGATGTTTAAAATGGTGACTTAATCCAACTCTAGGTTGAGACCTTTTGATCATTGCCCTAGTGTAGTATACGAAACGGAATGTTTCAAGCATTAGCCCAATCAACCTGGAGTTGATTAAATCACAAGATTTAGCTACTAACCGCCAGGCTTTAATACTTACAGCTTTTTAAAGACTATTCAACAAGCACTTTGTATTAGCAGGGTTGTCAATAAGTGCTGGCGACCGGTAATATCACAAGCTATTTTAACATTTTCGCCGGCTAGAAATTGGCGGAAATAAGTGGAAAAAACAGCGGTCATTATAAAAACACTTTAAGAAAAAAAAAGAGTTAAAAATAAAACGTGCAGACCACTTACAGAATATCTCAGCGAACTTCAAATCTTATTGAAAACCCTGGTTTGGAAATCGTGCATTGCAGTATTTAGCTCCACCTGCCGAAAGGGGCAAACAGCCTCCAGGCGAACACAGGAATTTACCAGAGACTATGAAAGGGACCTAAACTCATAGTTTGAGGGAAGCTAAAACAACACATAATACATCATTGTATCCCATTCCAACTGCTCACTCAACGAAAACGTTTCACGAAATGAATTAGAGAACATTTTCATAGATAATCTTTTGAATGAAACTTCAGGGCGACCCATCAAACGATCTTAATGGCTTCAATTACTTGCAACATTACTATACTTGGCTTTGTCACTGAGAAATATTTGAATGAGATTCTCACTCACTAGTAACAGCAATAAACAATGATTTGTCTTTTACAAGAATAACAATAGTTTGCATAAAGTGGTTCTCCATTCTCCTGCGCCTGAAACTCCTAATGGTTGCTCAACAGTACAGATTTTGGTGTGTAAGTGTCGTGTCGATATGAAACAGAAAAAAACCCTCTAGAATTATCTGGAAATCTAGCACGTGCTAGACGCATGTGTTTGTTTACGTTTTGCGAGAAACTCCGCCCAGTTTCCAGAATGTTCCAGACAACACTAAGAGTAAATATACTGGTAATTCTATTTTACTGTCAGTTGAGTTTTGTTGATCAAGCTGTCACAGAGAATATTTGTGTACGCGGACGCTGACGAAAAGCCTCAGAAGCCCAAGATAATTGTTATCAGAGAGAGAAGAAGCGGATAAACAATTGTACGGCTAAAGACAGATAAAGTTCATATCTTCGCGCCACCGTGTAATATCCTCTATCTAATTAATATATTCCAATATACATGAGAACTAGGATTTCAGAAGTTTGGACAGATAGTCATGATTAGAGTAGAAATATTGATTTTTATAAATAAATTAACACTTAGTAAAAGCTTAGAAGTTATTTAGGTTTTTCTTGAAAATTGAGATTGTGAGGTTAGGGAGCTCTGACCTAATTGCGCACTGCAAACATGAGTAGACCCCAGCCAGTGCTCGTGTAACCACCACTATTATTATTGTTGTTATTGTAATTATTATTTTTATTATTATTATTATTATTATTATTATTATTATTATTATAAATATTATTAATGTTATTGTTATTGTTATTAATCATTTTATTATTTTTTAATCTTTTGTTCAGTTTGTTTATAATATTTAGTATCATTAATTGACCGGAAATAAAACTTTTGACAGTGTGCAAAGCGCAGTCAAGATATATTATTCTTCACCTCGTATTAGCCTTAGAATAACTGGTGACAAGTTTTAAAGGATTGATTGCTTGCTCTGTCCTTTAAGCTTCTAATATGTTTAGGTTCTTTCTCCAATAATTTCTGATTTATCTCTACAGCACGATGACCGTTCTCCCAACTCCGTGCCAGATGTAACTATCTCCAGCTCACCAACCTTCATCTTGAACTCACGGTCGGACTCGTTACCAGGATACTTTCGTTTTGAGCCGCGCAGGGTGGACCTTTTTGAAGATGAAGTACTAGGCTCAGGCAGTTGATACAAATATTAACCGATTGTGGTAGTTTTCTTTGTCGATCGAAAAATCAATATAACCGAGAAACTAGGCACAAAACTAAACAAATCGTGAACCAAGAAATTGATTGGGTCATTAGCAATTGGGTATAAAAGTAAATAAAATCAGTAAAGAGAGGTTCGTCTATGCATTTGTTTTTCTACTAAATGGTGTAACATAACAACACTTGATTTGAATGTTTATTTTGCTTTTTTTATTTGATGTAGCGAATACCATACATTAGGCCAAATGAAATATATTCCCGGTTTCTCATCAGAATTTTTCTAAAAAGTAAATGAGGCATGCGGTTTTTTTTTGTTTTTGTTTTTTTTAAGGAGATTTACCAGTTATAGTAACAAGCATGTGTGGGAGAGTTAAATAAACATTGCAAATTAAAAAACAGCAACTCTATATTAATATTTATTTTATATACATATATAAATACTGTCCTGGTCACACTCTACCAGTAAAGATTTCGTCAAACAAATGTTGAAATTCGTCATTTTTATTTATTTTATTTGGCCTTACGCGGCAATATTGAAAGAAAGTGTAGGTGTTGCTGTTGATATTTTTTTTTCCGCATTATATATATATTAGATGGCAAGAGGAAAACTAGAAGACGGCTCAGTAACTTTTAATATTTTAGAACATCACATCACATACTGTTAATTTCATTGCAGTTCAAACAGTCGGGTCAAATACAACAGGCCAATGGGCCACATTCATAAACGAGTCGGCCACCAAAGTGCTTCTTAAAAAAGAAAAGATGTTAGTACGTTAAAATGATCAATAAACTACTTAAAATTTGTATTATAGTGTTTATACCCAAAGTAAAATTGTGCAAATATAAAAGTGTAATTGCAGTATTTGATAATTAGTGGCAGTGATAAACTTTACAACATTGTGGTCTTAGAATTACCGTGTTGAAAATGGCCTCTTATTCAGTGTATATTGGTCAGGTAAAATAGATGTTTTGGTCGTCAACTGCGGTTTAAGGGAAAGTATCGCATAAAAATTATCCCGGCCTCTGTCACCTGCAGAGCAGTTTCGCCATTAGCTAAAATAGATGATCAGTTTTTGGACACTATACATAATATGGTTTTCCCTGCTGGCTAGGAAGAAGATGAAGTGTTGCGAACCGCGTTGTGATTGTCGTAAGTTTGATTTGGAAAGACAACAAACAACCAGAAGTAAGTAGTTTGTGTTAAAATTATAAGTTGTTAAGTTGGATGCCATGTTTTTTTTAAGCGGTGCACCAAACTCGACCAATTGCTTGTTTATCTTCCTTGCTTCATAAAATGTTGTGTTTACCTATTTTGTTTTTTATGCTTCGTACTTTTCCTGGATGTAGTTTATAAACTTTCAGTCGCAGAGTAAATTTATAGTTGTTCTGAAATATTTATACTTTGGACAAATAATATTCAGTTTTTTTGTGAATTTAACTTAACTCTTAAGAATGCGGAATATGCTGTGATACTCAGCTGCATGTGAAGAAACTGAAAGCATTGCACTTCGACACTACGAAAAACGCAAACAATTTTTAGAACCGAGCTTATAGCTAACAATTTCAAGACAAACAATATATTCTCTTGACGGGGTGTTCATTAGAGCGTCTTTTTATTTATGATGTACACTCTTTTTTTTTTTTTAATAAGAATGTCGAATTTTTCGACTGAGGCTGAACGTTCTTAAATATTTTCGGGATATCAGCCTCAAATGTTCTTAAA
>JAOBBB020379983.1:6818-28117 GCA_025331005.2 Zoanthus gigantus
ACCAGACACTAGGACAACCAGACACTAGGACAACCAGACACTAGGACAACCAGACACTAGGACAACCAGACACTAGGACAACCAGACACTAGGTTAGCCAGACACTAGGACAACCAGACACTAGGTTAGCCAGACAATAGGCTAACCTCCTCCTGGTTAGCCTATTTGGTAAGGTGCCAGTCTACCGTGCGGGAGGCTCGAGTAGACCAACAGTCAGGGGCTTAAAATAATTGAGGAGATGGTTAGACCTTGACGTCTTTTGACGTTATACTGTAGGACCAGTCTCTCGACTCTCTATTTGGGAACTACATACATTTGTCAAAAAGAGTAGGGTAACGATCCCGATGTTGTGTGGTCTGTCTGTCCTACTGAAAGCATTCTTAAAAGTTATTGAAATGTATGTAAGCCACTGTAATGAACGATTTAAGTCTCTCAACTGTTAACTTTGTATACGCTTGTAAAGTGCATTTAAGCATTTATACGGAAAAATGGCTATATTAATCCGACTTATTATTATTATTATTATTATTATTATTATTATTATTATTATTACATCGGGTAGGAGGAAAACTGTTCTTAACTATTTCATGTAATTTGTTTTCGTAGGTTGAAAAAATTCGTCTTCTTTTGAGCCGTCTTGGTTTAAGCGATGTTAAGGTTGGTTCAGTGGAAGAGTTCCAAGGTCAGGAGAGATTGGCAACCATTCTATCAACGGTCAGTTCACCTTTAAACTCTACAAGTTAGCTTCTAGCAAGTTTATGTTATTTATACCTGATAATAATTTTTATATGAGCCACATCCAGGGTTCGAAATTAGCTGTAGTCCGCTAGTCTTCACACTAGTAAAGATTATGGCGAACTAGTAAACTTGTGTTCAAACTAGTCCTAGTGTCTTCCCTATTGTCTTTTATCAATTCCAGATCACGATATTTCGTTACAAATTTTTGTTCCGCTCTGCCTGAAAGCAGCTCTCTAAACTGTGGATACATGTTGATTGCATGATGATGTGTCATGAAAATGTTGAGAAAATGAAGGGTTTGCAAGGTTGGGAATTAGCTGTAGTCCGCTAGTCTTCACACTAGTAAAAGGTATGGCGGAATAGTAAACTTGTGTTCAAACTAGTCAGAGTGACTAGTAAAATATTGTCTTCTACCAATAAAGAGTTTGAAATTGTGTTCCCATTCCAAATCACGACATTTTGTTACAAATATTTGTCCTGCTCTGCCTGAAAGCAACTTTCCAAACTGTGGATACATGTTGATTGTATAATGATGTGTCACGATCTCTCAGAATCCACAGACAGACAGAAGAACATTGCAATAGGTGGAGCAAAGAAGTGTATTGAAAATTAATGGTAGTTTCCATAATGAAAATAAAAATGCTGATAATATCTAATTAAAAATAGGCAGGACTAGTAAACCTGGATGGTCACTAGTGCGAATGTCTGGTGAAAAAAATCCATTTTCTAACCCTGCACATCCCATAAGCAGTATGTTTCTCTATTACTAATTATCTACTGTGGGAGCTTGAGCCAGTTTGTTAGCTAAGCCGTGCTAATGAGACCCAAAAAGTCCAAAACACCTTTTTATAAGATCTAACCGAGGCAGCTCGCTCATGCAGGGGTAAGCGCTGGTATTCTACTTGAACAGCTTTTCATGGTTTCTGACATTCAAGCTCTATAATTTTTGTGCCCGTCTCTAACGTGGTCTTAGTGCACATTTTAGTGACTTCATGTTAGCTATTGGTACGTTTGTGCTACCTATTGATTCTTATGTGGGAAACTGAGCCTGTTTGTTAGCTCCGCTATGCTGATGAGGCCTAAAAAGGCTGCTAATTTTCAAGCTCACACTTTTTTATGGTAGATGTAAGGGATGTTTTCCGCTTCCAACGTGGCTTCAGTGCCATTTTAGATGCTTCAGGTTAGTTACTAGCACACATCATGTGTTATCTATACTCGATAATTAACATACAGGCGCTCCTTATTGAGAGTACCTTGTTTTGCAAATTTTTTTTAAAAGTCAGAACTCATGGTTTTGTAATCAAACTTGATAAACTGAAGCACGTATTTTAATGAGGCAAAATTGTGAGCAAAGATTCGTCTTTAGCCATAGTAGTAGAAAACAATTTTACAATTCTATAGTTTGATTTTGTTTTCTTACTAGTTTTTGCACGAATTCCAGGTGAGGTCAGATGAACATCTGGTGGATTTTGACGCCAAGCATTGCATTGGGTTCTTGAGCAACCCTAAGCGTTTCAACGTAGCTATCACTCGTGCCCAGGCTTTGCTTGTGATTGTAGGCAATCCCCATGTTCTTTGTAAGGTAAAGATCCAGAAATTTTGAGGTTCTTTTTAGATTTCCTAGAATAGCTGTAATTTTCAGTTGAGGTGGATATAAACGTAAAAATCATTAAAGGGTATTTTACAGCGATGCACAAGTGAAACAATTGAGAGAATAGAACTTTGCTACCGGCTTGAAGTTTGAAGGATTAGCTTCAAACTATGCGGAAACTACAATAATTAAAGATAAAGATTAAAGGAAAAGCTATTTGGAGTAGGTCGAATTGCTGGTAATATCTGCCTCACTTAGTTAGCAGTTAGTTTTGAAAGCGAAACTTATATTAGAGGGAGCTCATGGTGGATACATCAATGATTTCTAAAGAGTTTACTTCCCGGTGAATCTGTAACTTGAACAGTATTTATTATATGTTTTTTTATCGTGTATTAATTACTCTTATCTGTGAAAAAGTGTTTAAGTATCCTCTTTCAAACAGTTAACGAAGAAACAGAGTATTGAATATTTCATACCAAAAGAAAAAAATAGTTTGAAGACATGATTCGAGCAGAGAATTATTGATGAAATCACGGAGAATAATTAATAAAAGGTATTTTGAATTATTTTAAGTTATTGGTCTATTTGATCATACTTCCTAGTTTCAAGTTTTAGCTCACAATTGAATAATATTTCACCTTTTTAAAAAAAATATTGTCCGCTGCAAATTCTTGCGAATAGTGGCTTGAATACTAAAGTGGAAGCGAGAGACTGGGCAAGTCATTTGGGTAGACAGACTTAGATAAGTTCGATATTTTTCTTGTGGTAGTAAAGCCCCAGGAGTGTCCAATTCTTCCAAACTAGTTACCAGATCTTACCCGTCCATTTTAGTACCCAGTCTTTTACTTGTTTTTGCTGTGGACATTTGGGACAGTGCATGTTGTTTTTTAAAACCTTTTCGATCAGTTTACTCTCAATGGTTGGTTTTGTGTTATCGCGTTAAAGTTTTTTTTGTTTACCTATGGAAATAAGCGTCAATAGTTTAGTTTAAAAACAAGACTTTTTTTTGCATTTTTAGAAACTACTGGGTTTGTGTAACGCACACGCGACCTGCAGCATATAAAGAAGGAAGCTAACTCAGCAAAAGAGTTCAGTTTGCTTATAATAATAGCTGATGTTATCATTTTCGTTAGTTTTAGCTTAGAAGAGCTAAAGGTTAAACTTTAAGAAAACTTTGTTCGGCTTCCATTGGGATCATACTTTCTCTTGGTGCATTCGAAAGAAGTACACTTTTTTTCCAAAGCTTTTCGTCGCAATGTATAGCAAACATTACAGACAACCTCTAATCTCGAAACTTTTGCATAGTTGGCTTTGTTCTCATGTTGCTAGTTACGTCCTCGCTAGATCAATTCAGCTTGGTCCGGTTTCTCATAATTCCGACTAATTTATTCCTAAATTAAGACAAAATTCAGAGAATGATATTTTTCATAGGTAAATCTTTGTGATGCTTACAAAATACTGTTCAGTTTTACCTTAATAGAAACATGTTAACTCCGAAATTCCAGCCGAAAGCAAGATATAGAAGATAGGAAACAGGAACATGGTTTATAAACTTAACCCTGGGTTAGCATTAGTTATGCGTTTTGAGGACCAGGGCCCTGACAGTTCGAAAAAGGTCTATCAGTAATTTGTTTCCCATCTCAACTTAACAGGACCCCTACTGGTGCGCATTGTTGCGCTACTGTTTTATGAACGATGCATACACTGGTTGTGACTTGCCCAACCTTGATCATAACAACGATGAGGTGAGAAAACTACTGTACGGTTTTTTTTAAAAAAAATTTCATTTTAACGTATGTTTTACTTTTATGCAGTGCTCGCATAGATTCAGGAAAACTGGAAAACTATGGAAATCCAAAAACATTTAAAAAAACAAATTATAAACACAGAGCGATTCCAGTGTATTCACTGTTCAGTGGTTGTGTTTTCTGTTGGTAAATCAAACATTTGACTTGCGACATGCAATAACTATGCTTGATTTAATCATCATTTATGGTGATAAATACATTCCATTCGAAACATTAACATAACATTTTTTTAGAAAAAAAAAACGATTATTACTGAACTTATTTTGAATCTGGAAAATTGAGAAAAAGGTCTGGAATTTTTTTTCAAAGATCTGTGCGAATGCTGAGACTTCTATCGAACGAATTACTATAGTAACGATCAAAGTGAAAAGCTGTCGAATTTAATATTTATTGATCTTGTTTGATCTTATTGTGCTATGTTACTGGCTTAGTCTTTACCAAGCTGGGATAAATGTTTCCAAGATATATTTTAAGAATGAAATTCTTATAACAATTTTAGGCTGTTTAGAGTTACCTTGGCGGCGAGGTTGGCGCAGTCGATAAGATCTTTGTTGTGCGACCTTCTTTTCCGCCAAAGCCAACTCAGCTTTCCACCCTTCCGGGGTAGGTAAATGAGTATCAGCGTCTGCTGGGAGCTAACCTGCGATGGACTAGTGTCCCATCCAGGGGGAGTCAGAGACTCTTCCTATTCTTGTATTTTTTACTATTATTAAAATTCCACAGGGGAAGTCAAAGACTCTCATCTGCTTAACACTACAGAAACAGGAGATAAGCGCCGGCTCCATGGGCCACTTGGCTCATAAAAAAATTAGCTTAGCTTGCTTATATTCCACTAAACACTGCATTCCAAGTGAGTTAATTTGAATTTTTCAACATGTACGATTTTACATGGACATATTTTCTTAGTTTTGAACCTTTTTCTAGGAATCATTTCATAACGTGATTGATGTTCTTCGCGTCAAATCAGAGGAGATGAAGAAAGATCCAAGTTGTCCTTTCATGCAAGGTGAGGTCGAAGCAAAGGAAAGTTGCATGACTTCATCCAATAACGATAACAAACCTTCAGCTTGTGGACAAAGTGGAGAAACCAGTGTGAAACAGAGAACGATAATCTCGCCATTGCGCACTTCGAAACCTTTTCAAGACGAATTTAAGAATTTAGGCTTAAACGCGATATCATTGTTTGAAGAGGAAATCTCTTCTGCAGGTGACAAGGACTTATTGAACCGCACTGAAGTAAGTGATGAGAATTCTTTGCACACGGCTGATGTACAAAGCGAAGATTCTTTCAACACTGCGGATGTAAGAAGTAAAGGTTCTTTGAATACCGTAGATTTAGAAGGTGGAGATTCTATGAACAAAGATAATATAAATGGTGAACAGTCGTTGAACATCGCTAACATTAAAGGTGACGATTCTTTGAACACCACTGATGTAAGAGCTGATGATGTAAGCGGTAAATATTCTTTAAATGCCGCTTTTCTAAAAATTGGTGGTTGTTTGAACACTAGTGATGAAAAAGGTGGAGAGTGTTTCATTACCACTGATGTAGGAGATGATGATCCGTTAAACAATACAGATGTGAAAGGCGAGCAGTCCTTAAGCCCCAATTATATGAAAGATGATGCGAGAGGGAAATATTCTTTGAATACCACGCAGTACGATAACATAGAACTGGAAGAAAAGTCCTTTAGGGAGACACATGATGGAACAAACGAAGGCGCGGGTGATAGATATTTACCTGGTAGTATCACGAATCTGTTGGAAATAAATCCTTGTACAGAAGGCTTCAAAGATGTACATGAAAAAACACCGCGTGCGCCCAGTTCTCTAGGGACATGGATGAACGATGAAAACGACTTGATAAGGAAAGCCTTGGAGTTAAACGACCAAACAGTTGAGAAAGACAACTCATTTAGAAAACAAAAGAGGACTGCGTGTGATGAACAACCATACTGTGATTTGACTCGGAAGAAGTGCGAATCCGCTTGTGGTGTACTAACCACCACTGATCAAATGGATACATTTCATCTGAATGTTGATGTTGAAGCAGGAAGAAGCGAAAACAATATCAGCACAGATTCAGAGGAGGAGCTCGAGGAATTTTTGCTGAAACCTGTTTCGCAACGTAAATCACCTGTACGTTAGTTTGTTTAATGAGTACAATATCGTAAAAAATAGGATTTTTTCAAAGAACAAATGGTCTTTGTACTTTTATAATTCAAATAAAGTTGTAAGTTCTAGAAATGTTTTATTATTTCCATACTCCTTCCCTTCTGAGCGTTATTTTTTTATAGTCATAAAAAGATTCGTTTCTGATTTACTGGAACTTTTAGAAATTTTATGTGCGTTCGAGAAAAACGAGACAGCTTCCTATTCTTTTGAATATATAAAGTGCCAGCGTGTAGTTTATTGGGTTTGTCCGGATCACCGGCCAAAAGGACTAGTAACAAGATTTTTGTCCAGATCTCCGGTCAAAAAGCCTAGGTTCCAAGTCAGCCTGCTGGGGTTGTGGGTGAAGATATACTTGCGTCAGCGATTTTCATTCTACTCACTCGCCAAACCTTTCGTCACAAATAAATTTGTAACCACGCAGAAAATTTCTCAGTCTCGATTAGGATTGGCTATAAAATATTGCATTGTCAAGCATACAAACTCTCCCACACACTGTCGGTCGCTAACGCCTTTTCTTTTTGCTTGTAATAAACCATGGTATTGCTGATCCCGTACGTATTCTCTGGCGATCTCGGGAATATTTTTGATGGTATTTTCCTCAGCAACAACTTGACCGAGCTTTTGGCATAAGCGATTAGAAAGAACTTCAAAAGAACTTGTGATTGTTTGATCGTGATTCAAGATTTGTTGCAATACAACTATTTGTTGCTAGTACCTCGTAGAAGGCCAAGCCACCATGTTATGGCCTTGTGATTCTTGGAGTGTAATTCGGAGTATCTTCATTCATTTCCCGTTTCGCATCATATAAAACAATGTTCGAACTTCCGGTTCTTTAAATCTTTTTCTAATGAATTTTTTTATATCTCCTGCTTATATAGCTAGCACTAGCCACGTGCAGTAAACGACTGCCTATTTTTATTTAAGGCAAATTTTTATTCGCTCAAGTCCTTTGTGGGTACAATGTTCATAAGGTTCCAGTTCAGCGCACATGGTGGTCAGTTATACAAAAGAATCTCACTAGAATCTAGTTTGAATCTCATTATTTGACCTCCATCTGCCATTGTGTTATATCCTTGTGAAAGCCAAGAGTACTGGAAGCTGCTCTAAGTCTGAAAAGCTTTTGCAAGAGGTCCAGGAGACTGTCTTGGTGTTGTCAATTGCTGAGTGTTTTTTTTTTTTCATTAACATGAACTCCGTGATTATAATAAGTTTGGAAGTTAAAGAACTCTGTCAGCCACAGACTGTGGCAAAAGTTGACTTCTTCAATATAAATAATTATTAGATATAATTTCACAAACTGCAACTTGTTTTAAAGAAACCAAGAAATATTTTTTCCTAGATGTACCATGTCAAAATGACTGTTTTCTTACTGTTCAAGATATTTAAAAGGAAACTTACTCGTTATCAAGCTCCTAAGGCAGTGTGACTTGATAAATTCATTTACTCTACGTTGAAATGTTTGATCATTATTTTCAGTAAGAAATAAAGCTGTTTCATTCCTTAGCACTTCGTCATCAGAGCATCTCTGAAACATCAGGGATGAGTTGTTCAAAAAGGGTTAACTTTAACCCTGGGTTAAGCGAAAATTCAAGGAGCAATTTGTTCTCTAAGAAAAGGTAAATGATTCTTTTAGAATCCTCTTTGGATTTCCAAAGGAAAAAACTTGTTAATCCAAAACTTACAGCTCAAATCCTTCCCTTTAAGGTTGAAAACATAAACATGGGTTAAAAATTTAATACTGGGTTAATGCTAATCAGCTTTTGAATAACTGGATTCAGATTTATGTCTCTACATTATATCTGACAATGATCAGCAGATCTTATTTAATGCTAAGCTGGGTTGAATCTAGTGTCTTGCCAACACACTTTGATAGATAAAATACATTTGATATATGACCTGATATATCTGGAAATAGTTTCAGACACATTGATTTATCATTGTTAAATCTACCAATCTCAGGTTATAGAAATGTATTCAAGTGGAGGTGGTTTGCATCTTGAACTGCCGTCAGGACAGGAAGAGGCACCCCAAAAACACTGGGTAATGAATTTTAATTTGGAAAAACTATATCCCTATTTGAGAATCTAATAAATATAAAGTTTATGATATTTCTTTAAGTAGTTTTCTTTTTAAAATAATTGACCTGGCAACATTGGACATCAGGCTTAAATTTTAGAACTTGTAAAACAGTACTTAAGATCGTCATTTTTGTCTCACTTGTAGATTTCATTATTTGTAGATCAGTGAGCTTTGTGTTTCCAAGATAATCAAACTTTCACATCATAACAAGGCCAAGGTTCTTATAGTCATAACAACTACATAAAAAACGATTTGCACTAAAATAGAACAAAGTTTTTGTATTTTTGATGAGTCAGTGCATGCCTTGATTTCATACTTAAACCGACAATCTTTTTAAATGAACTATTAAATTTTGAAAACAAATTGAAACTAAAAATGTTCAAAATGACATGAATTATCAAGTAGGGGTGTCTAAATTAGATTGATTCACACAATGTTTTCATTTTTTCTCCAGTATTATCTCCTGTTGTTTGTTTCATGATTTCAGGTGTTTATAGATATTCACTAAAGAAATGTTCTCTTGTTGATTAGTAAAACTACAACACAAAACACAAATATTACATTTTACATTTTACCTGACCAGTGATTCATTATTCTGATACGGTGCCCTATTAACTGTCACTCTTCCTAACTTTTGGAGCCAGAAATGCAGTGATGCTGTCCACAGATTGCTTTTCTCAGATTTTTTTTTTTTTTCATTTTTGACTATTAATTTTTGTCAAAGTGAAAAAAAAAATAGATTACACAGGGAAAAGGTTCATTTTCTTGAAGTTGAAATAATTAGAATTGTTCCTAGTTTTAGTGCTACCTGTACTCTATATTGAAAGCAGTTTTTGTATTTCACAAGGTATTATTAGGTGTATGAGAGTTATTTTAGTTGATCTTAGTTACTGGTATTCAGTTTTAAATTATATTCTTACATTAACTCCACCACATAAATACAAAAATGTCTAAAATTGATCCAGATTTTTCTGGTATAATGTTGAAGGCATTACTGTTGCTGTTAGGCCCATCTTAATTGTACATATGGTAGTAATGCCACTGGTTAGTGTAGTGCTGCAAATCCGTTTATATGATTATAATTATTCCGCAATAACCATCCCACTGCTGCCTCGTCAGTGATTCATCATTTACTGTAACATGATCAGCATGTTTATGTCAGTACATAACAGATCCATCCATGAGCCTTTGATTACTTATTAAGTTTATGTCTTTGATTTTGTACATTGTTAGGAAATCCCACCTTATGAAACTAAAGCTGTGATGAGAGTTAGTTTCCTCAATCGAATGGCCAACAATCACACAGCCTTCATTCGAATTAAGGCCACCAGTCCAGCACCAGTCAATGAGTTATTAATTCTTCCTGTGGAAGTAGAGGTCTCAGCAGGTTTGTTCAAGAGATCAGTGTAAATTATGCTCAATATATAATTTTTGTGATTGCTAATGAGAAATAAAGGCCTTTCACTATCATCATTTAAATTAACACTAAATGTAAAGTATCATTTGCTTTATTGATGAACAAAACTTTTGGTGTACAATTATTAATCATAAGAGCTCAATAAACTGGTCAAGATACACCATTTTGATTCCATCTCAGCAACATCAAATCAATGGTGAAATTAAACTATATAATGTAAGCTAGTCGAGTGTGAAATTTCATTAAGTCAGAAGATAATATTTGCAAAAGCCAGACACTAAGACAATTAAATGAAATTCAACAAACCAGATAGTAGTTAACACAAAAGAACAAAAGTTCACATGATATCACTTTTGCCTTTGTAAAGTCTGATCGTTTGTTTACTGGTTTTGTTGAATTTATTATCATTTTGTCTCTTCTGACTGAGATACATTTACTTTTTGTGCTTTCAATAGTTACTTTTGTTCCTTTTGTTCTATTATTTTACTTCATAATCAGCAAGAAACTAGACTATTACTATAAATCAGCTTTTAACTGAAAGGAACCTTGGTGTCTTTAATAAGAGTTTACAGTCTGTTTAATCAACAAAGTTATAATTGTGAGTTAATTAGAAATTCTGAGTTTGCTTTGCTATTTTTCTTGCAGTTCCTGGACTGTATTCATCAGTTGACCTTCTTGATTTTGGTACACTGAGAACAATGGGTGAGATTGTTTTCTAACTTTTTACTTTGGCTGTGCTTACAGCTTTAAATGGGTATTAGTCATTTAAGTAAAACTAGCATAGATTCATTATTTTATTTACTTGAAATATTCAGCTTCAAGGTCTTAGCTTTAAGACATTTTAATCACATTTTTAATAGTAAATATTTTGTTAAGCATAGATATCATGGCAGGTGTGAGGTGGCATAGATGTGTGGAGACCTTCCTGTTAAGTTGAGGCAGAAAAGGCTGAGATGGTTTGGACATGTGAAATGAGCAGAGAGGTGCATGTTGGGTGAGGTGAGGTGGGCGAGGTGATAGTTGGGGGGAAGCAACAGCCCGCAAGAAGGCCTAGGAAAAAGTGGAATGACGGTGTGATGGATAGTATGAACTTAAACATTGAACTTGTTGGGAGTAGGGAAGCATGTGGCACACAATCGACAGATACGGAAAGCAGTCATCGCCTGTCCTACCTCATCCTAGATGGGAAAGTAAGGACGTTAAATGAAAATAATGATGATGATGACATATCATGGACCATCTATAATTTCTATGTTGAAACCTTTGATATCCTCAAAATCCCAATGGATCAATTTTTAACAAGTTGATTGTTCTAATAAGGGTCATAATTGCCTCTCTTTTGGAGATAGTTTGAATATTCCTGCAATATTCAAGTTTGTTATTACCATTTTTTAAATAAAATAGTTTAAATAAATCTTTTAGATCTTAAGTTTTGACATATTTGCATTTGTAACCTGATGATGGTGCATGTTGCACCGAAACGAAGTTAAATAATTTTCATACTTATAGTAAAATGTACCGCAATATCTATTCTTATAAGATTAAATAGTAAAAGGTAATAAAAATTATTTGTCTCTTTTCAGATGAACCAAAAAATATTGGATTATACCTTCTTAATAGTGGCCTTAAACAAATTCATATTTCGGTAAGTACATACAAGATTTTGCTATGTATTAGTCAGTCCTCCATTTTGTTGCCAAGTATTGCAATTTTTAGAATTTCTAAATTCTGATTATTATAAAATGTAAAGGGTAGATCTCAAAAGACGTAGTATAAAGTTGTGGATAATGGTTTAAGATCTCTTAAGATTGATCGTGATCTGGCACAAAATGGATTTGAGTGGAAGATAGCCATTAATAAAACCTGTCTTACCTATGCAAGTGTGGAAAATAGATGTTTAAAATGTGAACAACAATGATGTTTAATGAAACAACTTAAAGTAAGAGTTTATGAATTCATCAATAACAACCTCTCCAAAAGATAAAATTTAATTAGGCCAGACCAATTTAATCTTTCGAAGCTAGGACCCAAATGACTGTTTTTTAAGAAAAATGACATAAACATATCAAATGCTGGTTTATTTCATCAGAAACCACTTTTAAGATGATTATTTTAAATTTAAGCTGTCAATGTGTTTTGGCATGCGTTTCTGTTGTATTTATAGTATATTTTTTGGCCTTTTTTTCTCATTGACTCTAAAAATCCATACTTCAAAAGTCAAATGTATCTGGCTTTATTTATTTTGCTGAGAACTGTAGTGACTTATACAGATACAGTTCTGTGCATGTGTTAGTTAAATCATGAATTAAATATAATTTTTTTATTTTCTTATGGAATTCTAATCTGTTTTTGCTTTAGTCTGTTGTAGTTGAACCTGCCAACAGTGCTGTAACAGTCAGTTTTTTGGTAAGTTAACTTTGTTATTTTAACTTTTAATCTTCATCATTTTCATCATCAATGCAGCAGTATTAGCACGTATTCATCATCATTGTCAGTATTATCATCATCAAGATGACATCAGAATCTTTATCAGTAACTTCATCATTGTTTGTCAAAAGTTGCTTTCAAGAACAATATAAATTGGTAATGAAATGGTATGATTTGGAATGGGAACACAAATTAATATTTCAAAAACTTTATTGGTAGCTGACAATATTTTACTAGATACTTGGACTAGTTTGAACATGAGTTTACTAGTCCACCATAACTTTTCCTAGTGTTCAGATGAGCAGACTACCAATAATTTCGAGCACTGATCTTCATCATCATTTGAATTGGCATCATTAGCATCTTCATTGTTGTCATTAGATCTTTAATTATGGGCATTTTCATTGTTGTAATATGATGCCTCTATATCATCAATTCACTGCCCCATTATTTTCATTATCAGCCACAATGCCTTCATCATCAGCCTCAGTTTCTTCATCACCAGCCTCAGTGTCTATATCATCAATTTACTGCCTTCATCATCAGCCTCAGTGTCTTCTTCATCAGCCTCAAGTGTCTTCTTCATTAGTCTCAGTGTCTTCTTCATCAGTCTTAGTGTCTTTATCATCAGCCTCAGTGTCTTTATCATCAGCCTCAGTGTCTTCTTCATCAGCCTCAGTGTCTTCTTCATTAGTCTCAGTGTCTTCTTCATCAGCCTCAGTGTCTTCTTCATCAGTCTCAGTGTCATTATCATCAGCCTCAGTGTCTTCTTCATCAGCCTCAGTGTCTTCTTCATCAGCCTCAGTGTCTTCTTCATCAGCCTCAGTGTCTTCTTCATCAGCTTCAGTGTCTTTATCATCAGCCTCAGTGTCTTTATCATCAGCCTCAGTGTCTTTATCATCAGCCTCAGTGAATTTTTCATCAGCCTCAGTGTCTTCTTCAGTGTCTCTGTCTTTATCATAACAATTATAATAAAACTCAGATTTATGTTTCAGGGCTCAACACTAACAGTAGCCAACTAGCCAAAAACTGGAAGTCAGTTTTAGCTAGTAGGTTTTCTGTTTCCACTAGCCACTTTTACTAATAAACAAAATGAAGTTGACTGAACTAGTTTTCTGTTGTTTTTTTCAGAACATCATAAAATTTCAAAGCTTGGGTGGTAAAAAAATTTTGTTGCTTGTAACAGTCGCTACGCACTAGACTAGTAGGTTGAAAAGTTAGTGCTGAGCCCTGTGTTTTGCTTCTTAATCAAACTTTGTGCACCTGTTTCAGTTTGGTAGTGATGAATCTGCTGTTAAGAATAAAAAGAAAAACAAAATACATCGTTAACTGATGTTTCTTTTTTAGCCCACTGTGCTCAAACCAGGGCATAAACATTTGAAAGTTGCAACAATAACTTACACAGGTGTGTTTCTTTTTCATCTTGTACTTCAAATTTGGTGTTAGGTTTTAGTTTTTGAAACTGCAATTAAATTGAAATGCTTCTCTTTTTTTTGTTTAGACACTTAAGTCTTTTCCGGTGTTGAAAGTGAAAGGGCTTAAGTTTACATAATTATTGGAAACTTTTGTTTAAAGCTCCATTGATACTTGATTAAACATAATCATGAAAAAATCATAAAAACTTTTAACTGAAGCTTGATTTAACGAAGTTGGATTATATTTTTACTATTTTTTGTAAAACAGCTCAATTGTATGAATAGCAGAATTTAACATGAGTCATATTTCAATCTATGGTTTCCAGTCCCTACTCCCAAGAGTAGGGACTGCAAACCATAGCTATGAGGAAATCCACATTTGCAAAGATATACATACTTTCTAAACATAATTTTTTTATTTCAATCAGTCATTGATCATTTACCAATATAATTTTTTGGTGCCTTCTTGTCCCATTAGCTTACAATGCTAAAAGGAGTCGACAGAGATCTGGCAAAATAGTTATTAAAACCAATAGTAAGAGTATGCCAAGATTTGAAATTCCCTACCAGGCAAATATTTTACAGGGGTAAGTTACTTGATTACATCGATATTTGATATTGCGAGTGATATTTTAGAAGTTGGTGTCAATTATTGTTCTTTGTAGACTAACAATCCATTTTATGCACAAGCTCTATTAATTAATTGATTGTGGTTAAATAACTTATAATGCATATATATGAACTTGTATTCCTTACTTTATAAAATAGTTTGCATTTTGATTGGTCAAGGAGTGTGTTTACACAGCATTATGAAGCATAAAAATGACGTAAGCATTACGATTAGCTGTCTCCAAGTTGTGAGAATTTACTGTTGCATGAAAGAAATACTATAGATACATAAGTGCTTTGTATATCGTCCTTCTCTTTGTTAAGTCAGAAAATAATTTTATAAAAGAAATAAAACATTTTTTCCATGCCTTCATGCTAAAAAAGCTAAACCTTTTGATTCAAGTGGCACACGGAGCTGGACAGTCATTGACTCCCCCTGGATGGAACACTAATCCATCACCTCGGCAAAGTTTGTGAGAATTTTCGAGCAGGTGAAGCCCTTGACTGTGTCTCGGGTTTTCACTGATCTGCTCATGAATTTTCCAAACGTTTGCCTCGTTTTTCACAAGGCTATGAAGGCATGGGAAACATGTTTTATTTCTTAATTGAAAACGTCCCAATTTTCTCATTTGTACCTCAGCATGAACCCTGTTTACTAAATTGTTTCTATTAAAGCACTGACCCAGCATCCCATTTACTCAGGGCTCCTGCAGGTCGATCATTAAATGTCATTAAAGTGTTTAATATTTTGTTTTTTGCAGATTTAAGGCCTTAAAATGGTATTAAATTTGCCAGAATTTCTTTTTTGGATCTTAAAAGGCATTAGATATGTAATGCGAATGAAAAGTGAGTTTTTATTGCCCCCAAATGTTTGATACGAAATTGACCTATTCTCTGCATATTGGGAGCAATTTTAATGGGATGTTTGCATCCTTGACGTTTTTGAACACCATTGCACTGACTGCACCACACCAGTCTGAATCTGCTGTTGTTGATTAGAACTTTTTTGTCGTCATTCGGTAGATTTTGTGAAAGTGTGATTTTGTTTTCCATGGAAAGTTTTGATTAGCATTGTTATCACTTGAAGGGTTCCTTTTCCTGATTTTTCTTATTGAAAAATTAGTTTTAAATTTCTTGACTTTTGTTGTTAAACAATTTTTAAAAAGGGTCTTAAATTAGTTGGCTCCTGAGCTCTAGGAACCCTGTTACTAAATCTGCAAAGGTTGCTTGTAGTGTAGCTTTCAGTGGGTTTGTTTACTCATTTTTTGAAAGCATTTTCTCAAACAAATCAAGATTAAGCTTGTTGTTTCTCAATCTGGCCTCTGCTTTTTGGTTAGAGTATGTACCAAGCAACCCTACCTGACCACCATAGAAACCGCTGAGCAGTGCATATTTTACGTAATTGCTTAGTGATGAATGGTGTTTGTTGTTTTTTCATACAGGACAATTGCATACTCTGTCAGCAAAACAAGATTTTTTGTTGGCAAGTCCTCATTTCTTCCAGTTGTTCGAGAATTACCAATTACCAACACATTTGGATTCACAATGATTGTTTATGATGCACAGTTCCCAACAGAGGTTCAAGATGTATTTAGTGTGAGTTTTGACATTGTTGTAAAGTTAATTCAAGGCAAATACATAAAACAGCTTGATTTTTTTAAATTGAAATATATTTTGTTGAGTAATTGGTATTTTTTTTTTACAGGTTGTTAATTTTACCAAACCAGCCATGATAGAACCACAGACGACATTGACACCATTTTACCTACAGTTCCAAGCTAACAGAAAAGATGTAGCCTTTTCCACAATACTAAGAGTTTATACAAATGCTTCGATATTCACTATTCCAATTCACTGCTATGATGGCAAAGTCAAAGTATGTTTTCACTGTTCATCTGTGATTCAAACAAACCTGCTTATTTGTCATATTTCCCAGTATATTAGCTTTTCATTATTAATTTTGAAATGAATAATCCACCTTTGTTTATATTTCATTTAAAAGACTACTGTACTTACGGTAAGTAAGCAATTTTGTCGTTGAAGTATAAATTTTATTTCATAGTGACAATTGAGTCATTGCCAGTCATTTCCTCTTTTTGTGCAGCGTTTAAAAACACTACCAAAACTCTTTAGTTCACAGTTTTTTGGAATTTAGATGGCATTTTGTGAACCATTCTTCATAAATAAAAACTGTATATTATATGAAAATGTTTTTGAAAGAGTATCATTTTTGTCAAAATGTTCATATAAACTATATTAATTTATAATTAATGTTAATTTATGATTTTGTAAGGATAACATTAATTTTACTATAATATTGTTCATTTGTAGTATTACTGGGATGGTGGGACAGAGGAGAGAGTGATGGATTATGGGACAGTTGGTACCGGTGAGAACAGGACCAAGGTACTTAAAGTTGTCAATACAAATCCAGTTGAGGTAGGTAAACATTTTGTTTATTTTATTACATTTGAAATATTGAAATTTCTTTTTTGTTGGCCAAACTGCAACAGTGAAATAAAAAATTGGTATTTTTATTTATTTATTTTTTTAGTTTTTCTTTCCTTTAATTTTCTCAGTTATCATCAACAATACTTTTTTATTAAAACTAAAACTAGCTACTCAGTTATTTACTTTCAGTTTGACGTTAATTTTTGGTCATTAACTATATAAAAATTATTAATTTCTAAGTAAATAGTTAGGGTATTCCAAAGTTGATTTTTTTTAGTCCAAAACATTCGTAAGTTTTTTTAGTTTGCAGTTTTCTTTTTTATAATTGTTGGCTCCTTGGACATATAATATTAATTTTTGACAACTTTGATAAGAAAACTTTCCCAAGCGTCTGACAGCTGTGAGTTTTCATAAAGCGATTTTAAGTATATTATCTTATTTGTTATTAAGTTCCACAATGGACTTTAGTTTTAATTTTAATTGACGTTCAAATTCTGTGTTAAAGTTTCTCTACAAGCTTTTCCTTTCAGTGTGTTTCTGGACTTTCCTAATAGGTAACGATTTCTCAAATTACAAGCAGTATTGACTTTATGACAGTAAAACTGATGGATGTCAAGCATGGAAATGAGAGTAAAGAGCATAAGTCCGATACACATACACCAGCTAAAATTATGCCAGGAAAAAGTGCTGACACCACCAAGGTAATAATTTTTGAAAATACAATCAGTTTGGATAATAATGTTAATATGGCAGCCCTTGGTCTTACTTTTTGGCTTAAAAAGACATGTTCAGTACAAACTATCGAAAACATTTTGCTGAAATGTTTTCTGTTCTTAATGCTAAATCTAAGCTAAATATTTTACAAGCCTAGTGACCCATGACACATTAAGCGGATATGAATATTTGACTTTACCAAAATGGGACATTAATCCATCACAGATTAGCTGCGAACAGACACTAATACTCTTTTATTGACCCTGGAAGGATAGAAAGCTGGGAGGGCTTTGGTAGGAAAGACAGTTACACAAATGTTTAAGTCTTGGCAGAGCCTGGGATCGAATGCAGAACCTTCTGTTTGCAAAGCATAGATCTTATAAACTGCCAGGCTGCCCTTCCCCACTGCCTTCCTGTTCTTCATGGCACAATCTTAATAGATGAATTCTAATTACATACTATCATACTTTTTATACAAATCCCTTAGTGATAAGCATACATGTCACAACTGGTTTTCCACCTTAGTCTGTTGGACATTATCCACTTCTTAGAAAATGGATAGTGTTGTGAGAATTAAATAGTAAAATGAATTTTAGTTTAGTAAGTAAGTAAGTCATTTCTATTTAAATTGAGTACCCCATTCAGCTCTAAGGCCAGTCTCCATAGGGGCCTTGAATCTGAATTAAAACCCTACATATTACCGTTATGGAAGAATTTAGTTTACTTATGTAAGCAAAACAGCAAATGAACAGGAAGATATTAACAGCAGAACATTTAATGCTAATGGTCAGTAATCTAATTGTGGGCAGCATGGTTGGCTCGGAACCATTGAAAAGGTATTTAGGAAGTGTACAATTAGAATTGATTAAGAACAAATGCCTTACCTTTTTCTCTGTTAAAGGTATCCATCAAACCAGGCTATATAGCATCATTCTTAGTTGAGTTGTGTGTTCCCAAGAAAGAAGGCCAGTATTCAGGAAATATAGAAATGCTGACTGATTATGAGGTAGGTTATCATTCCATTTTACTGATAAAATTTACAAAGATGACTTACATTGACTCTGGAGTTATGACATAACAGAAATCATTGGATCGATAAGAAGTGTTAACGTTTTTGAGTATGGATATGTTCGTGAACAAGTCAACACAAGCTTCCTGCAAGGTAGAGTTGCACCTTACCACCAGTTAGAGAACATCCTCTTTTTGGTGAATAGAAACAGAAGAATCCATTGAAAATAGAGAACTGTTTCAAAAGAGTTTACTCAATAGCTAACTGAAACCTTCTTACAACCTGCAAGTTAAACTTAAGTTGTCATAAAACATGACAACTTAGTTAAAATTAGTAACTTACAAGGATCCGAGGTAGTTGCTGGGTTCTCATCACGAGACAAGCGAGCCAATTTTGGTACATACAGCCCTGACATTTTTGGTGCTAAATAATTATATTTCAGATAGAGGGACAAACAGCAACTCCTTCTCCACCTTACTCCATTACTTTCAGCACCCACTTGAAATTTTTTTGAAAACCCTGCATTGGAAGGTAATTACTTGGGATAGATAATTAGCTGTTTTATCAAATGGTAGTGTGTGGCAAGAAGGAAGATATTCTGAAACTTGGATACCATATTTATAAAACAGCAAAGCTCATGACAGGTTATAAGATAATTGTAAGTGAACCACTCACTTGAATGTTAACGTTATTGTTTTATCTTTAGGCATTACAGATTCCTGTTTCTCTGAAAGCCATGGATGGTAAAATATCAGTCTCCCCGTCTTCAGTTGTTTTCCAGCCATCTTTTCCGGTTAGTATGAAAAGTTGTATTTTGTCTTTATGATTGCTTTGATTAGCATTTAGATGTTATTCTTATCTAGATTGAAAAAGTGAAGACTAAACTTTGTTGAATTTTAGGGTCGAATTGAGAGTCAGACCCTTGTGTTATCAAGTTCCTTTTCACATCCTGTGAAACTTTTGTCAGTTTTGCCCTATCCATTGGATGGACGTTTCTACTTTGTTTCACACAGCAACGGAAATCCAGAACTTGTGCCCAACAAGAAACAAAAAGTATGTTGACTTGCAGTTACATTTTTGTACTAAACGATTAAAATTCGTACTGTTTGTTTTTGTGCAATAGCCAATGAGAATAAGAGTCAGAAAAGGATAGTCAGGGCTCATGCCTGGTTTGGCAAGGTTAATAGTTACATCAACTTTTTTTATTATCACTCGCAGGTTGGAAAGGTTAGATTTGATCCAAAGCTTAACTGCAAGTCTCACTGCTATGTTGGGCTTGGAAAGCAAAACAAAGGTAAATCAAATTCAATTTGCAAGGAACCTTTTCAGAGCTGCCCTTTGCATTCCCAAGTATACAGAAATTCTCAGTTTCTGGGTAATGATTATCGGTCGTTAAGATGCTTAAGGAACATCCAATTTGGATTGCTTTCCTCAACATTATAATCAGTACAATTGTTGTTTTCATCATTAGGACTTAAACAATCATCACCAGTGTGGCTTTCACCAGTGTGGCTTTCACCAGTGTGGCTTTCACCAGTGTGGCTTTCACCAGTGTGGCGTTCACCAGTGTGGCTTTCACCAGTGTGGCTTTCACCAGTGTGGCTTTCACTAGTGTGGCTTTCACCAGTGTGGCTTTCACCAGTGTGGCTTTCACCAGTGTGGCCTTCACCAGTGTGGCTTTCACCAGTGTGGCTTTCACCAGTGTGGCTTTCACCAGTGTGGCTGTCGCCAGTGTGGCTGTCTCCAGTGTGGCTGTCTCCAGTGTTATCATAATCGTCAGAGTTGCATCATAAAAATCATTATTTCAAGAATACACGAAGATTCCCTCCATGTTACATGGAGATGAAAAATGTGCTCCTTCTACAAATTGAAAGACTGACGAGTATTATTATCATAGAACAGGTGTCAGCTATTCAATTGTGACAGTCGACAGTTGTGACAGCCTGACTGGACTAAATGTGCCCCCCCCTCCCCAATCCAAAATACCTTCCCCTGCTCCTGATGAGCCTATTACATAGACAGAGTTACGAAATTTCCCTTCATCATCGTTGTCGTAGTTAACACCACCATTGCTAACACCATCGTCATCGTTATAAAAGAAAATCCTTGATAATGGCAAAGATTGTCAACACTGTAATTTTAAAATATTGTTAAATATTTTGACGTTGGTGATAAAGTTGTTTGTTTATTGATGCTTTCCAGCTTGGTTATCAAGTTTATCACTGCCAACAAATGTTGGAGATCTCGATGGACAGTTTATGGATAAACTGCGGCAAATCTACTCGTTATATGAACAATCTGGGAGATTAAGGTTTGATCAGTTATGGCAATTCATTATGTTTAAGAATTTGATGTTTTGTTGATCATCAACTTGTCTGTCTCTTGCAGGAGTGGGTCTAGGGTCTAGAAAGATGCACTGTGCGAATGTAGTGATAACAGTGATTTCTCTTCTGATTTAGGGTGAATGTGTCATTCATGATAGACACAGATGTGGTGAAAGGAATCACGCTGCCTGCGCAAGCGACATTTACCTGGCCTTCATTGTCTCCTGACAAACCAGTCAAGTTTCCGCTGACTCAGATTGGCAACTATTCCATTAAGACTTTCTTGCTAGAAAATCCTTCTGACGTAGAAGTAGTTGTGCAAGTTGTCCCCCTAATTAAGTACCCGCAGTTTCAGGGAGTGCTGGATTTTGTGGCTGATCGTCTGGACACCGACTCGTATGGACCTGATCAGGGGGAGCATTCTTGTTTTTCGTTGCCAAAAGGAGACACACCCAAGGTATTTTGGATCAATCCCGGTTTCTGGTAAACTACTCACCCACCCACCCTAGGGTTGGGGTTAGGGTTAGAGTTAACCCCAATCC
>JAOBBB020379984.1:0-13163 GCA_025331005.2 Zoanthus gigantus
TTTGATTTTATTGAGTTCTGACTGTATACGCAAGACTTGGCTTCTCAGTCCAGTATATCAAGTATTACATCAAGTGATTATTAGTCAATATCAATCAATAATTTTATCCTTGTTTTTGATATGTTTTTGAACTTCTTTTTAAATCAAAATTTTACAATGACAACGATACCATGCATAACTGAACTCTGGGGAAGACCCGGTGATATGTCACGGTGTCTTAAATTTCTATAATGACACAACAGACCTGATTTTAGAAAGATGTAAAAAAAACAATGGATAAGCATCTTCTATAAACTGGTTTGATAGAAAAGTTATCAAAACACTAAATCGCTATCACTAAAGTCATGGGTTAGGATACCGCTGTTTTCTAAACCTTTTTTTTTCATTTATTTACACTGATGGACTCACTAACAATGACCTACTCCCAACAGCTGTGGCTTCATAGCTCAGCTGGTAAGAGCGTTCCACCAGTATTACAGAGTAAACGAGTTCAAAGCTCAGTTAGTAAGAGCGCTCCACCAGTATCGCAGAGATTAAAGTACAAGGCACAAAATCAACTCACTCCTTTTCCACCGGCCATCTCTCTGAGGGCCTGCAGTTGTGCTTGCAATGCTTCGATCTAAAGTATAATTAGAAAGAAAGTCTTAAATGAATGATGCCAAAATCAATTCTCCGCTTGAATGAAGTTTTCTTATTTCTTTCCACTAAAGTAATTTCTTTTAGCAATACGTTCATTTGACAAAATGATATGTGAATCAATAGAATTAAAATAATTAGTGAAAGCCAAACACATAAAAATCATAGCAAGTGGGCCAAAAAAATCAAAATACATTAACTTCTCCAGGTTCCTCAAAAAAGGTTTATCGAAAATTGGGATTCTTTGGCCTTGAATGGAAAATCAATAAATTCCAGGATTTTAAATGGTGCATTAACCCTGTTAAACTTGCTAAACCCAGCAGATGAAAAGCAAAATCACACAAACTGATAATGTGAGGACAATGGGCAGAAACTTCTATTTTCACCATTTGTTGTATGTAGAACAAAGAAAAAGCAACAAGAAATCGATTCTCACCTCGGCTTGCTTCGCCTTTTCAGCATTCAATTTATCAGTTTTGGCTTTGGTCTAGAAACCAACAAAAGAATAGATATAAATAGATAATAATAAATGAACAATGCTAGGGCGAAAACAAATTGCATATTCACAAAGTTACAAAACTTTGGGATCACTAAAAATAATTGTTAAAAAATAATTAAAGTAGTAAGTGCGTTTTGATTGGCCAACAAGTGTGTTTTCATAGCGCTATGAAGCACGAAAATGACGTGACAATATGGTTGACTGTCTCCGAGATATGATAATTTACAGTACGCGCTTCGTATATCGTCTTTCTCTTTGTTAAGACTGAAAATGATAATTTTATAAAAGAAATAAAACATGTCCGTGCATCCATAGCCTGTTGAAAACCTCGGCAAAGCTCGACTGCATCTCGGGTTTTCACTGATCTGCTCTCGAATTCTCCCAAACATTCACCTCAGTTTTCATCAGGCTATGAAGGCACGGAAAAACATGTTTTATTTCTTAATTCTTTGATTAAATCGGTACTTTTAATCCAGTGCCTAAACTCAAAAAAGAAACAAAAGCTTTATAGTGTAAATAGAATTAACTTTAAATGCACAAAACTAATGTAACAGGTTTTATTAACGAACAAATAAAGCGATTCTGATTCTGATTTGCGATACAGATGAAGCTACGGGTTTCTCACCTTCCTCTCAGATTCTGTTGGCTTGCCATCAATGCGATCAAATCCATCAAAGACGGCACGATACAGCGGGATCTTTCTTGTTGCAGGCTCATCAGGTGGTAGATACTTTCGGACTGGATCTTTCATCTGTGGGAATCCAAAAGCATGCATTGGTTCACACTCTTTTAATTTTTGAAAATTCATCACTTTCCATGATTTCATGACTTTGTTTCCCATGAATTAATTCTCAAAAAAAAAAAAAAAAAAAAAAAAGAACTATACGTGTATACACATTGAAAAAAGTTTGTGGAAAAACGAGTCTGCAACATCCAAATGTACAATCATCATCCCCTCATCAACAGGAAAGCTTGCAACATAACTCATCTGAAATTTACACACCCGTTACAATACTTCGAATCTTAGAACTAAAAAACGATACTGATAGACATCATAGACTTCATACATCTCAGAAAAGGTCTATTTCGACGAATTATCCATTTATCCCAAATCCTGTAAGTTATATTCCCCATGCACAGTTTCAGTTGATTTTATCAGTTGCCCTGAAGAAGGCTTTCCAGGAAAAACGAAAAATTGGCAAACCATTATGTATTCTCAGTTTTTCTTTGAAATACCTCATGCGTACAGAATACCTTTCTTAGCAACTGCCTCAAAAATTGAGAAATTTTGTCACTTGTTAATGATTGCGAAAACATCAACAACTCACAGAGGAATTGTAAGATTAAAGAACTTCTCAGTACCTTTTTGTACATTTCAAGCACAACTCTGACCGCCGCATCACGAACCTCGCCATTTGTGTGCTCTAAGGCTGCTGCTACAATCTGAAACCACAGAAAATAAAAATTAAATTGCGATTAACCCACAAATTCAAAAGCTAAAAAGCAAAACGATACAAGAAATGTTGCCAAAAGACAACGAACTTAATAATAATGGGACTATACCAAGTAAATTGGAGCAATTTGGTTAAATTCTTAGTTCAGTCTGGACTTATTTTGTCTAAGTGTCGAGTTCTAAATTTTAAAAGCCAATAAGAAACAAACTTACCTTCATCACTGAAGCTGTCGTCAATCCACTAAAATAGAAAACAAGAAAACTGTTACACTAAAATTTATTCCCATCCGATCATTTTTGCTTTGGAGAACAACTACCTATTATACTTTTCAAACAGGCACACAGTAGGAGCGGATATTCATTCAGGCTATACCTACATACAAACATGAAGTTAAAACAACGCTTGTTTTAGAGTCAGAGAAAAAAATCACTGACTCAGGTAGGATATGAACCCACGACTTACGGGTTACTAGTCCGCCGCTCGACCAGCTGAGCTACTGAGTCAACTTGGAGGGGTGTGTAAATTACAGATCTAGTCATGTGTGAACATAGAAAATACCTATGATTAAACACACAGGCAAAAGTGTTAAGATACTAAGAGGATGCAAGCGTTTCGATTGAAAATTTCAATCATCCTCAGGGATTTACAAACATGAAATTAAACCATACCTACACCTACATCTATGCAGCAAAGCAAAGCAAAATTCAACGTATAAAGGATTAAGGCAAAAATGTCGGCATTCATGAATACAAACTCTATAAACAGTATCGATAGTGAACATAACTAAATAAAATCAACCATAACTTTTACAATGATCGCTATATGGGTAACTTAGTTGTTCAAATCATCTGAATAAAACTTTAATTTCTTCAATAGGCTGTATAATCAGGCCGTATTACTCAGCACTCCATGCACTGTAAAGTCACTAGCAATTGGCAATTCCGGAATTGCGCAGGGAACTGGGGCGAGTTTCAATTTTTATCCAGTCGATAAATTGATACCACCACATGAAAGATCACGTTTAGAGTTATCATTTGACCAAGATGCTTTTGGGGTAAACAGAAACGAAGTTATAGACCTTGAAACATGGTTCAAAATCCATACAAACGTCTGTAATGTTAAGACAGCGTCCCCCAAAAACATATAAACTTTTAATTTTTTTTTTCTGATTTCTGTGATACTCTTAAAAATCGACAAGCATACGTGATTTTCATCTCATTTTCTTTCAAACGGTGACCGAACGACAAGATTTTACAGTCGTCACATAACTGATAACACATTTTAAAAATTTATATGTATATTTGAAACTCGCCCCAGTTCCCTGCGCAATTCCGTTGCGGAATGGCCAATGGCGATGAACAATTACCTCCCGTAATGTAGCTGAATACAGCAATGGACTTTGAATTTTGCACGGCAACGTAATCAGTGATGTTATTAAAGATCTATGTAGTTATGTATGCAAATTACATAATTGCGAAAGAGGAGAAAAAAATTCAGTTTTGAACGCCTTCAGGCTTTCTGTCGCAAATGTTCAAATTGCGTACATCACCGCCACAATCGTTCCAAACGTCGTTACTACTCAATACATTTAAAAATAAAAATAAAATTTTTAAACATAGTGTTAAAGAATATTTCAATATGTACCATCAGAGCATTTTTTCAAAAGTCCCCTTTAAAAACTAATGAAAAAATTTTATAGTAGGTTGTAGGTCTAAATCCCGATATCAACATGGCCTTAGCGCGAATTCTAGTGGTATCTGCACACATGTCCTATTTATGATTGTTTGAGGATGTGGGTTTAAAGAATGGTTATATATTTCAGGATTTGTTTTTCTTGCGTGAGAGGTGGTGAAGTTAAATAAATAAAGCTCATATTTTATACATGCTAACTACTCCAGACTCACGTACCCAGGTTTGTCAGAATCAATAGGAAGTACTTCTAAGAGCCTTTCGATGATCTCAACTCTGCTTTTATACAAACGCCACGACACCTAAATAGAATTGAGATCTACAGTTACGGGCACATTTCATTGACATTTGATTGAAAGTATTCCACGTTTTCCACGTTTTGAGCGTCCAGTAAAAAATGAGAACAAAAAAAAAACTTTGTAGAAACTATCAAGAAATAAAAGGATTCCTGTAGCATAATTACAATAACTATGATATTACAGCGATAATCTGACGAACAGTATTAATAAACATTTGGAATAGTTTTGTTGTTTATATGCCAGTTAACTATAGATAAATAAAAAATTTTAAAACCAGGATGTTGATATATTTTTTATATATTACCTGCTGTTTCTGTTTAAACGGTTGCGTAACAATCTCTGGGATGACACCAAGAGGCTGATGGGAAATCAAATCAGAAAATGTCTGGTGAATCAATTGTACGAGTGGTAAGAGTTTACTTTACTGTGAAAAGCACAAAACAGGATGAAATCTAGATGGGATCATTATTTGTTGTTCAAAGTAAAAACTGTTGAAGAAAAATTTAAAAATAGTTTTATTTCATTACCTTATCGTTTACAGGATGATGATACGGCATGAAGGAATGAGTCGAATAAGTTATCCGAGTACTATACACATAATACTACCTTCCTGGCTGAAATAACAACTGCTTTCTATCTGGACATACTTGCCATTAAGCTACGGTACCTTGCCTAATGCCTACAAACGGAAAATAATGAACTAGTTACATAAGACAAAGGGAAAGAATATTGAGAAGATAAGGAAAGGGGAAAAAGGAAGAACAGATAAGGTATAGGAGAGAGGACGAGGGAAGGGGGGGGGGGGGCCGAAAAAGGAAGGTATAACAAGGAAAAAAAAGAAAGGACAGGAAAACGAAAAAGGGTACGAAAAAAGAGAACAAAAGGTTAGGGCGGGAAAAGGAGAAGCAATGGGGAACAGATGGGAAATGAAGGGAAAAAGGGAAGGATGAGACGGGAAGGGGAAAGGGAAGGGAAGGATGACAAAGGGAAAAGGGAAGGGAAGAATGAGAAAGGGAAAAGGGAAGAATGAGAAAGAAAGGGAATAGGGAAGGATGAGAAAGGGAAAAGGGAAGGGAAGAATGAGAAAGGGAAAAGGGGAGGGAAGAATGAGAAAGGAAGGGAAAAGGGAAGGGAAAAAAGAAGGGAAGGATGAAAGGGGAAGAGGAAAGGGAAGGGAAAGAAAAAAGGGAAGGGGAATATGAAAAGGAAAGAAGATAAAAGCAAGGAAAACAGGAAAAAGGCATGGGTACAAAGAGAAGTAAGAAACTAAAACGTAAAAAAAAAAAACAAAAAAAAAACTGAATAACATTTTACTTCCTGTCTACTATAATCACAGATGTACACTTATATTCTCCAAGAGCGATATAATCTGGCTTCCTCTTCATATTTTGTCACTTAACGTTACTGTATAAAGTCTGAACACGTATTTCCCACTTGTCATAGATCTATCCACTGGAATGATTTGAGTATAAAATGTATTCCCAGGTGATGGAATCCTAATAAATGTTCTTCAATGAGTTACACGTACCTTTACATCTTTCCACGTAGCAAGATCAACGATTACATTTATAGAAGCCTCTCGAGATCTTGCTGTCTGCAAACAAATGGTTTTTTGTTGGGTTGCGGTGACATTCAAATTACAAAAAGTCTAACCTTTAAACAGTCTAACTTCATAGCTTTCCAGACCTTTAAATCCATTATAAACTACATTTGCCCTTGGCAAACCAAATGTTTTCATTTAAACATTAAGTTTTTATTAAATGTTAGAGAGACATACGCTTTCAAATACAAATGTCTTTGTAAGTCCGCGTAGCAACAAATGCTAAGGAGCTGTGATTGGATAGATTCTATCATAAACGTCTAAGGATACTGAAAATTAGTTACATGATGAGAATAACCAACGAGGAAGTCAGAAAAAAAGCTAACATGGAATTTCTGAATATAACATGATGGCTAGAACATGTGTTGGATATGAACCAATTTGAACACGCCAGTGTGACTACTCAGTAGAGACCCGATGGGAATAGAAAACCAGGACGTCCAAGGAAGACGTGGAGGCGAATGGTGGAGAGAGAAGGGATTTCAGTCCATAAACAAGACGGGGAAGGTTGCGCAAGACAGAGTGAGGTGGCAAAGATTGATGAGGGGCCCAAATCTCCAAACGGAGACAACGAACTGATAATGATAAATTTCTTTAAGGAACACGTACGCAAAAAAAAAAGTATTGGAAAAACTATAACTGAAGTACAACAACATTATCAAATGCTTTTGAAAAATAATACCAACCATTTCACCAGTTTTTGCCAGAAGCATTATGGTGACCTGCAAAATAAACAACAACACTGACTAAATGATTACAAAGTAAGTTCAAATATCACAATTTCACAAACAGGTTAACTGTAAGAGTGAAGAAGAGTAATGAACAGAATTATTTTCATCTTCCAGACCAAGACCTTACCAACCCTAAAAACCGTTTAAATGAACCGTGTACCTTCTCAACAACTTGCGCATTCTCGCTTTTTCCTGACCTGAAAAAAAAACATATATGCCATTCGTTATTACTAACATTAATTTTATAAAAAGTACTACGATAGCTAATGGAGAGTGTGTAGCAGCGTTTTCAATAAGAGGCGGTCGCCAGCGAATTTCGCCACTTACTTGAAATAAATCTGCCGAATACTTTGGTAGCTAAGTTACTCAAATCACTCAAATAAAATCAATATTAGGTTCTCACAGTCTATTCCAGGACTTTAACCACCTACTTCAAAACTTATTGAAAACTATGCAGTAGCCCAGCAACCAAAAACCTAGACACTCCAGATTGTTAGCGAATAAAAATCCACTTGCTACAACTTTTAAAACAACGAAATTCCTCAGTTCCTTTTGTCTACTCTGTGTTTGACCACCGAGAATATCTATTGACTAGCTAATCAAAAACATTCAGGGACAACTGTTAATTGATCAATGAATCAGGGACGTTCTTTTTCACTCTCATAATTAAAAGTGTCAAATTTTGTTATGATGTGACCAATACAGCCGAGCCTCTCCACTTGCATGAACAACTGCAAGGACTGGATTTCCAGGCGAGAAGCTTGGTTGAGGCCGCCATGATGATGATGATGACATAGCTAAGGCATTTGTACCAACCTGTGTTTGCTGAGGTAAACCTTTATGAGGGATTTGGCTACTGTAAGCACAGCATTAAATATCTGTGGTGAAAAGAAAGTAACAGAACTCATGGTTTGCTGCTAACATACAACTTTTCACACAAAAATTAACTCAAATTTGTGCGATAACTAAACTAATTCAGTGATTCCCTAGCATTAATATATAAAGGATATTACACGGTGGCGCGAGCATATGAAGTTTATCTTCGAGTGGAAAAGATATTTCACGAGTGAGTGCAATGAATAAACTTTTTTTCCACGAGAAGGTAAACTTCATAAATTCAAGCCAACGTGTAATTTTCTTTTTATTACATAGATATGAGTGTTTTGTAAATAAAAAAAATAAATAAATAAAACAAAATAAAATTTAAAAAACTAGACGAAAAGCAAAGGAATGACGTCAGGGATATCTTCACTCGTATCCCGGATGTAGTTTCATATGAAATCTACGAGTGGCGTATTTTACAGTAAAACACTCATATCTATGGAATAAAGTGCAACACAAGAAGTAAGTACTGTAATAATAGTAATAGTGAGTTGCTATCTGCCCTCCTTACAGTATAAGACTGAACAAGAGGACGCAGCTCGACGAGGTTGGGTTAAAGCATTTACGGCTCTCTTTCTGTACAAGATGCAGCACATACACAATAACAGCCACTATATGACTTATATATTATGATCTCTCAGAGCACAGCGCCACATCCAGATGGAATATACTGGGAATTGATTTTTACTCAAAAAGGAAAATCGGAGTACCTGCAGAAATACCCTCGAAGTCAGATTGAGATGGACAAATATTAGCCTACGTGCCCAAGATTCGAGTCCAAAGAGGTGGAAGATAGTACCACTTTTGAAAATATCCTAATTTCCCAATTAAAAAAAAAAAGCTATGTCTGGTTCAAGTGCATAAGATAAAATGTCCAACCGATTTTTTTTCAATCCTTGTTATACTAAATTTAAGTGACTATCTTCTATTGATCTGATGAAATCTGGGAAACAACTAACCAACTTTAGATTAAATTTCATCCAATAACGCGTCACTCACTCGATCTTTCATATCACTCATGAATTCACTTCTTCACTCAGAGCTACACTAATATTCTTTTCCCTAATAACAGTGAAGTCAATGAAATGGGAGTAGACATTTTTTTAAAAGAATCACATACCGACCACACCCCATCTTTCATGCCCTTTTTCAGTAGAAAGATCACAGCCCTGGTGACATTTCGGTAATCCTTGTCTCCTATCAACTCTGGAGAGTCAGTTGTCAGTTCTTTGTTTAATGTTTCTGCAGCCTCCTGGCGAAATTTCCAGTTCTTTGAGTAGAAGCACTGTACCTGGTTCCGAGGCAATAAGAAACGTCTCAAGAGAGCACGTGGAAATAATTGGTGAAACACTTTGTATACTCATGTGCATAGAACACGTGGGTAACATTATTTTCTGAAAATAGTGTTCCAAGTGTAAAGGCCGTGTTACACGGGTAAATTAGCAACAACAATTTTTAGTGCAACACCGAAAGATTTTCTGTGCAACACTGGCTTTGGAAACATGAATTAAATAATTAGAAAATTGACATGTCTAACATGTCGCGCTCGATTTTAATCGCAACCTGTCACGAACAAACGATACGGTGTTGCGCGGAAAATTGTTGTTGCAGATTGACCCAAGTAACACGGCCTTAGATCCCAAGATTTGGCTGCAAAAAACAAATAATCAGCTAACAAACTATTATTGTTGCAGAAATATAGTTAAGAACTAAAGTTAAAATTGTTTCTCAAGTTCTCAAACGAGTTGTTGAATACGTATTTTTTTTTGTTATTTATGGAAAACAGCAACTCTTGATGCGAACTCTAATTCATTATCCTCATTAAATACGAGAGTATAGGGTGCAGTGACTTTAAGGTTCATTGCCTTTATAACATCGCCATATTGTAAGGAGCTGTGGATTCTAGCATTAGACCTTTGTCAAAAGCAGTCGTTCCTCTAATAGATATCTGAACAGATATAACTAGAATGCTGCTGATGAAAAAAGCAAAACAGTTACTGCTAATCAGCAGGATGCCTTAATTGTGTGCAATTCTGCAATTGGTTTCGACCCCATTAAATCCTGTACCAAATGAAGAACAATTTAAGTGGAGCCACCCACTAGGTGAGCACAGTAACTGACCAACTTTAGAAATACTTACGTTGATGTTACAAAAATACGCCGTGTATTTAATCTACTTCAATAGATCAACAGACATTTATGAACAAAAATTAAACTCACCAAGTATTCACCAAATACATCGATGACAAAAGCAGCAGCTCTTGCGTCACTCTCTTTTAAATTTTCAGGTTCATCTAGATGATGAGCAAAGATGTACTAAATCAACTCTTATTTGAATGAATCAAATATATTCTACACTATTCAAACGGATGATGTATTTGGTAAGCTCCTCCTGCATATTACGATAACTTTATTTTTTAGAATAAGATTCGTAATTTTCAATTTTTAACATCTTTTTTGTCTCTAAAGTTTTGAAACTATCTCATTGAGTTCGGCTTAAAATCTGCAAGCTAGTCATGACTGTTTTCTAAATTCGAGCCATTTTATGGATTTTCCCCCTAACTACGTTTATGAAGCTGGTTACCCTTAATTCAGTCTTTCAGGAATCTGCGCAACGAAGACAACAAAGAACATGAAAAAGTCAAGTTAGTTCTAAATACTAAACAGAATAGATACACAATGAAATGCAATAAGATGATGACGACCACTGTTTCCAATCACCTCCAGTGATACATTGGGAAAAGCTAGCCAGTACTGACAAGACTTTCGACTCGCTAGAAAAAAAAATTTACAAGCTTTGTTTGCCTCAAAGATCGACCCTTTTATCTTCTTTCATCATTTACCACGTATACATTAGAGTCAGAAAATGAACTAATCGTACAAAAGGAAGGACAATAAACCCAACATTTTTTTTACAACCGCGATCGTCATTTTTCCAACTACTGTTGCATCCAACTTTCATGACTCCTTTACGAAGGAACACTAACAAAGCAGGTTACCTACGGTAATTTATCGATCTTGTATTGATTTAAGCTTAGTTAATTTTTGGCAGAAAAAAAGATCTTAAGAATGCTTAACACTCGACAAAACCTGAGTAAGATTGAGCTGTTAGCAATTGCCTCAACCATGGCGCCGTGTTTGCACTTGAGGCTAAGCAAAAGGTTAGATCAAAACGAAGTTAAAAATGAAGAGATCGGCAGCTTCTTAAAGGACAAACTCACCTTTGGAGTTCTGCCGGCCAATCAGCTTCTTAAGGGTCAAACTTACTATTTGAGATACGCCGACCACTCAAGTTCTTAAAGGCCAAACTTACCAACTGAGTTACGCCGATCAACAACCTTCGAAAAGGCCAAACTTACCGGCTGAGTTACGCTGACCAATCAGCTTCGAAAGGGCCAAACTTATCAACTGAGTTATGTCGACCAATCAGCTTCTTAAGCGTCAGCCTTAACAACTGAGTTACACCGGCCAATCACCTTTGAAAGGGCCAAACTTACCATTCGAGTTATGCTGACTAATCAGCTTCTTTACCGCTAAACTTACCATCTGAGTTACGCCGACCAATTAACTCTTCATCTTCATCATCTTCTACATATGGGAAAAACACACACAAAAAAACTAAGTGGAGGAGACTAAAAAGCTATGCTGTTATGCTGGGCCCAGTTGTTCAAAAGGCGATTAGCACTAACCCAGGGTTCAATATTTAACCCATGTTCTTCTTTAAAACCTCACAGAGAAGGATTTGAGCTCAAATTTTGGGTTTAACAAGTTCTATCCTTTGAAAATCCAAACAGAATTCTAAAAGAATCGTCTATTTTTTCTTAAAGAACAAACTCCTCCTTGAATTTTCGCTTAACCCAGTTTTGAAGTTAACCAGCTTTTGAACAACCCAGCCCTGCATTACAACGTTAGGTGGCAAATCAGCAAACATCAATTACCAAAAAGCTTTTGTTCATGAGAGGGAATTAAAAAATAACAAGGTCTCCTTATCATTCCTCCAAACACAACGAGGATCTTCTCATTACGGATTGGGCTAATTCCCAAACTCTGTATTATACAATGCTATAACAACATCTAAAGGAAGAATAAATTTCATATTAGATCCCGTATTACTGTACATAATTTGTACAAAACAAATCATTCTAATTCTTCATAAATAAGCAACAATAAATATATATCTTTTATCTCGTTTGTTGTGAGCGAATTTTAAATAACTGCAGTTAGTTTCTTTTCAATGAATTTTGTTCTTCTAGCATAAAGTGGTGTTCGAAATCTTTCTTTCTTTTGCTTCGAGGAAAACAGAACCGTCACAACGCTACACTCTATCTGAAATAAACACAAAAGCAACTCCATTAAGTAATACAATGTACAAATCCTTTATAAACACAGCTGCAAATGTTATTCTATCTGATGACGTTTCAGTTACCTTCGAAAACAATTTTGTGGAAAGAGTTGTTTAATTGTGGTTGGTGAGTTTCAACCATGTTAGATGCTTCCATTTATTATACATTTTAAAACCTTTTCACTTATTTATGTAGTAATAATTTATTATCAAAATGACATCAGCACAAAAAGACTTTAGTCCTACATTACCCAACATTTGATTGCAGAGCTATTATCATATCACCACTATCGTGCTGGTAACAAGTACTTGACGCAATAAGCTTTTCAGTAAAGCCACTTAGTACTACAAAGCATGTGCTACACGAAACTTGTATATTTATCTTTCTATCCACATCCCACAAGTGTTACGGATACATCATTCTGTTTAAATGATGAACTCGCAGTTTGAAGCCATAGTTACCTTGATCCAACTTAAGAGCGCTGAAATACAAGGTAAAATAAAAAAAAGTCATCAGACATACGCCTTTACGGTAATTCAAAACAGGGCCATAGTTTATTATTATTTGTTATCACAACTTTCTCAGCGAACGCATTTATTTCATGTCTGTATTGAAGATAGTTTTCACGTCTCATTCTTTTATTCAACCAGCGTACTGCTTTTAATAAAACTGTAGGTAGTCCACATAAAATACGCGCAGTAGTTAACCAATCAGCACGCATGTTATACGCGATTCTGCAAGGAAGACTAGTAAATCGTAGATAGCTGTAGGTAACGGTTCTCTGTACCTTCTGTCAAACAGAACAGTGTGTATTCATTAATATTCAAATAAATGCAAGTTTTAATTCATTGATCTGAAAAGCACGCACATTAGGATCCAGGCCGCTTTCGTATCATAGCGTAATCTAACATCAACTCAGAGCAAGATCGTATCATAGCGTAATCTAACATCAGCTCAGAGCAAGATCGTATCATAGCGTAATCTAACATCAGCTCAGAGCAAGATCGTATCATAGCGTAATCTAACATCA
>JAOBBB020380090.1:0-18300 GCA_025331005.2 Zoanthus gigantus
CCCCCACACACATTAGCACACACTCATAAGAATCCTTACTCAGAGGGAGATGAATTTATGTGGAGGAAGAAGAAGTTGGGCCGCTGTGATTACTCGTGAAATGAGAAATTTTACCCTTGAAAAACGTGAGATGGACCGGTTTTAAAGGATGTAAAATCAAAACAAGCGAAAAGGTTTTCAAACTTTTTGTATACGAAATGCATTTTGTAAATAAGAATGCTTACAAACATTTACTAGTACTAGTATAGTGCAGAAGACAAGCACAGCTACAATGTTTCCCCCCAAAACTAGGCATAGGTATTGGACAACTCTTTCTTCCAAGTACAAGAGGAAGGCATAGCTAAGGTGTTTTACAACTCACTTCCATAATTATATAAGAGCTAGGAAAAGCTAGAAAACTCTTTCCACATGATTATTAGCTGGTTTTGCGGCGAAATTCAAAATGGCGTTGAGTTTAAGACGAGAATCTTTTTGTTTAAAACGAAAATACCATTCGTTCCAACAAACACGAGGAGCAACAAAATTGTTACTTTTCCGCGGGTTTTACTGTAAAAAAAATTTCTTTCAGAATTTCGTGAAAATGCAAAAGAGCGCTCTTCATAAAAAAAGAAGAATATCAATTGTTAATTATGCGACAGGAAGCGTGCGTGCTAAAAATAGAAAAAACTTTACAATGTATTGTTTCTTAGCAAAAAAAGTGCATTTTTCTACAAATGTTTTGGTTAACATAATAATAAAATATAACGATTTTTAGATAGCGCTTATTCTAAAAGCTCTAAGCACTTTACAAATGAATACAGAACAGAGTATTAACAGTTGAGGGTCTTAGATAGTCCGCAACAGAGGCTCACGGCTCACAACCGTTAATGGCCTCAATAAAGAAGATAGCCAGGGAACTGGGGCTTGGGCTCTTGAGAACCAAGCCCCAGTCCCCCAAACAGCAGCTATGCAGGCTATAAACCACAACACAGGGATCACTACCCTGCTCTTTTCGATAGAAAAAAGAGAGACTGGGCCTACGGTTAAACGTCCTTGTCCAAGAAATCAACCTTAGGTTCGGTTCTTAGCGCTGGATATATTATAGATCGAAGTTTCGATTGTCGGTATATACCCACCACTCTAGACCCTATTAAAAAATGGCGGCGATTTTAGTATTTTTTTGAAAAGTAAGTACTAGCCCTAAGTACTAGCCTCGTTTGTGGTAAGATATTCTTTTGAAAGTTGAACTTAAGAACGAGGCTACTAAAAAAAATCGCCGCCATTTATGAATAGGATCTATGTACTTTCCCTACTCTGGATACTTGTTAATGATATAGCAGTTAAGGATCATAGCCTCAAATGTTTTGAAAATTTTCCTGATACTTATTTAACAGTACTTGTGTGGGATCTATTCATATTTGAAACAGAATAACGAGTCCCTGTATACTTTTAATCAGGGCTCGACACTAACGGTAGCCAACTAACCACAAACTAGTAGAAATTCTGTTCTGGCTAGTTGATTTTCTATTTCCACTTGTCACTTTGGCCAGTAAACAAAATGAAATTGACTGAACAAGTTGTTGTCTTTCTCAAGTAAGACATTTCAGATTTTCAACGTTTGGCTAGTAAGAAAAAACATTGGCTAGCAGCATCTAAGTTGACACTAGCCACTAGACTAGTAAGTTGAAAAGTTAGTGTCGAGCCCTGCTGTTTGTCTATGGAAAAAAGCTAAAGACTAACCAGGCCAGTTAATTGAAATACGTTAGCATGATATTGTATTTTGGGGCATTATTAGTCATAAGTTCTTCTGAAAAACATACTTGTATAAAAAAGAACGTAATGTGTATACTAAAATAACTCGATCAAAACCGCAAGCATGTGTTAGGTCATAACCTTGAACAATAGCTGAACTAATACTACTTAACCTATTTCCGGAAGGTGTTACCCAGTTTAATCTCTGCATGTTGTATCTGGTTGCTTGCTTTTGCTTGTATTGCTTTGCTCTGCTCAATATCGAGATCTCACGCGATAAGTAACAACCTGAACCTCTGGTCCACAATTCCTCTTAATCCTTTTTTAAGAGCTAATTTTGAACTTTTTATCTCCTATTCAAGCGAAAATTTAAAAGATCCGTGATGTTACTGGTGTTAGAAAAGGTAATTTGATTTTTCGCGTTACCTCTAAAAGGCACAAAATCATAAACTGACAATGTTCTCGCCCCTCGCTGTTGATAAAACTCACAAGCGAGAATTTTAAAAATGTTTCATATCATTGTAAATAACATTCTAGTATTTCGCCTTATCATCATAATCAATTTCAATTATAATCTGACGTGGCTTAGGGCAATCTCTTGTCGGAATAAAATTAAACAGCTACAACAAGGGACCTCATTTTCACAAGAATTTTTTGTGCTTAGGATGAGTGTTTTTCGAGAATTTCATTTTGAAGTGTATTAAACATTTTCCTATACATAATTGTATGTAAAAATAAAGCGCTTTGGCGTAAAACTGATTAAAATATAGCTAATAAAATTAGTCTTGATGTTGCTTTTGCGGGTAGTTTGTGACGCGTTTATTGAAAATGCATTTACAAGAATAGAAACTGCTTTAGTTTAGAACTGTTGGATTTCAACGTATGATTTGCTGAACGAGCGCCGGTTATGCAAACGACAACTGGAAAAACTTTCATTTCTGCAGGCCCTTCTTATTATAATTTTATCTGAAAGCCAGTATCTTTGACTAGATTTTAAACACCCGAGTTGCTTACGCGTAAATTATTTTTGTATTGGATCCGCACGAGTTCTTTCAACTGACTGTGTTACATTATCTGAAATTAACGGACAAACTAAATATTCGCATATTTTACTGATACATATTCAATAGCTCGAAATAAAATGTTCTTATTTATAATTCACCCCTACGTTCATACGGACGATATTCGGCCGAATATCTTTCCGAATTTCAGCCTAAACGTAAAAAAAATTAATGTATACGGATTGCAGAAAATCTTTAACCAAATAGATAGTTCTCCAATAAAACTCGAAGCCGATATCCGAATTCTTATTATAACGCATGTAGCAAAAACATTGTTAAAGTACTAAGCTAAGGATTTGATCGCTAATTTAAAAAATATATAAAAAGGGAACGAGAAAAAAGATCTGTCCTGCTGTTGCGCTAGAAGCATTGATAATGATATTTCAAAAACTTTTTTCTCCATGCCGTTGATTTTGCGACAGAGAAATTCAAAGGTTTTCACACATCCTTTGGGAAAAGCCTCAACACTCAAGTCAGGCGTTTCAACTTACAACATATAATAGGCTTTCTTTGTACATGTTACTTCAGTCTTTATTTGAACTATTATGATTAGCCTGTTCGCATTCTTTATTATGCACACTATAATTCACTTGCATTAAATACTTTTGAAGGCAGAGGTTTCTGTCGAAACATGGCTGCCGTCTATTTACTGAACTTACTAAGCGGTATTCTGCTATACAATCGTCCTTTTCAAAGTTTCTATTTTCCCTTTTACTAATAATACTAAGTTACGTATAGATATATATAAAGGCTTATTATTAGTAGTAAATGGATAGCAAAACACTGACATCAACCAATTTAAACACATCAATATACAAGAACATTGCCTTTACCTTGCTATTGTTAAACTCGAAACCGCAAAAGCAAAATTTCTGTGCCAAACGTAAACAAAACACAGGATCTGGATCAAGTAATAGTATCAGTGAAACATGGCACACGGACCAACAAAGACCCCGGACGAATACCATATACAGGAAGTTAAAATTAAACTCACTATCTTGGTGCGGCTTGATGCCATTTCAGTGCCAGATCATATAAAACTGACATAAAAAAATAAAGTTGGCGCCATTGGAATAGCATTAGCCATGATATGGTGAATGCGATTGACAACATATTTACAAGATCTGACAACATGGAATGGATTCCCTGCTGTATTCCCTGTTTTCTCCAAAGCCAGAAAGTTTTAAAGCGAAAAGAAGCTAACAGCGTGCATTATAACTTTTAAGTTATGGTGGATTGCACAGAAAGCAATGAAGAAGGTCTTAAATTAATCTTCTCAGTATATAAACTAAATGAACAGTGACACTTTAAAGTATTGTATACATACACGTAACCCGATTCCAAAATGGCGTCATCTATGGGGACTCCCTTTCAACGCAAACAAGTTCAACACGAAGACATCGAAATTATATTGATACTGAACATATACCAATGACAGCCAACAAAAAGAGCCAGCAGTTCTTCTCCACATTCCAACTCAGGTGTTAGAATATCAAATAGAGACTGAAAGAAACCTGATGCATACATAAAAACAAATGTGAAAAGATGTTTAGAGAAACGAGAACGGCGTAAAGCAACTATGTATCGACACAAACATGATAACGAAAAAAAGAAGCCTGAATGAAAAGAGCAAAAGGAGATGGACTGGGTACAAGAAAGCAAGGATACAAAGCGTTCAATGTTTGCTGAAGCCATCACGTCCCACCTAGCTACCCCTAAAAGGTTTCTCAAAAAAATATCCAAAAAGTATAAGAAAAAACTGGCCTAAGTATATAAAAAATTAGAAGTAATAGAAAATCACAGATTAACTTTAATAACTGCAAACTCGATCTGCAAATCTAACACCTAAGGTGTTGCTAAAGGGACTGTAAAATCTCTCCCAATCATAATTTGAATAGTAAAGACCGACAAATTGTTTACGCGATGCTATGTTAAGCCCGGAATACACAGACAAAAGAGGCTTGCATGTATGTCGTTGTGACCTTGTGGCCACAAAACGTTTCAATCACGACCAAATGCTTACACTCAAAATTTATAATCAGATTTATCCAATGCTTTTCCAACCAGCCAGATTATTGCCAATATGATTTTCCTAAAGCCATCATTTGCATGGCAAACATTAAATGAAAAACAAACAAACAAACAAACAAAAAATACAAGAATAAGCATAAAAAATATAGTTATCAGTACTACAGTACAAGTGTTTTTGCCAACGTCACGATGCCATTTTCAAGACCAGAAGCAGCTAAGCCACTGACACCGTTCATTTTTAAAATATATTCTTAAGGCTAAGTTACAGAAATTGAGCTTTGAAACATTACACTGATTATAAACTTTATCACTGGAATAATTTCCATCTAGATAAAGTTTTACGTTTTACACAGTGGTAGAGAGTAAAAAACTGGCGTTTCGTAGTTCTTCATTTCGTGAAAAGAATAAAAAGTGCGATCACGAAATACACATGACATGGACTGTCTCACTTTTATCGGATTTGGCAAATGTTATTTTTAAACTGCAATAATACATAAAAAATAAAAAAAAATAACAAACATAGAACATATATAGAACATGAAATATAAAAGTGAAGAACAAAGATATTTGGCTCATTTTAGCTTACTTTATCACACGGAATTCATTCCTTTGCCTGAATATGAGGGTTTGCCGTTTGGGCCAAGTCAAAAACTTATTTTTTTAACATTTCAATTATTGTCCTGAATTGATGAAGCTGTAGTAAAATACAAAATACTCTCATAAAAAGTGTTACCTACTAATCGCTGTAGTGTAAACTTCAAAACACAGCAACAATTGTCTTATCATAGTTTGCCAAAAAACAAACAAGCGATATTCTCCGGCAAAGTTTTGTTTTGTAGTTCATTAAGCTACGCGGTATTGATTTATATCAGTCTTCGTTCTTGATAAATACCTAATAAAAAAGTAATTTTTCAACATAATAACAAAAAAGTTAGATTCAGTCTTTCCGGCTGAAGCAAGCGGAACGATCTGCGACAATTGAAAAGTGTTTTAATAAAGAACAACGTACAGACATTATACAGCTTGCGATCTAGTGCCGGGCGAAAATATGAAATTAACAAGCAATTAATTATTTGTTTTTCTTTAAAAAGAGTCCGCTCCCTTCTTCATGAGGACATCTAGTTAATTTTCTACAAAAGCAATAAAGTAGGAACTAGATGTGGGTAATAACTGAATAACATAAAATTCTCATCATAAGAAAGAAGCTGCGACTTGTAGTCATCTGACTCACAGTACGAGTTCTGTCAAGCTACTACAAAGCAACGTACTCTTAAGCGACAAGAGATAAAAGAAATCCTCCGCACAGAAATACAGATCTAAAAAAACCTGCAGACAAAAGAAAACCTACATTCGTGTCTTTTTAGTAAAACAAATGACAAAGGCAAACGCCAATTTACGTTGGCTCGCCTACACCACTTAGCAGATAGTCGCGGGTCTGCTTCCCAAAGATTTACGTGTCCATATGGGAAATAAGTTTTATACACAACTTTTATTAGGGGAGTGGGGATGGGGAAGCAGTAAATAGCCTAGCTCTCCTATTTGGGCTTTTATTTGGCTGATCTCAATCTGACTTCGGTTTTCGTGCTTCAGCAAAACTAGCTTTTACACCAAGATTCGAACTGGGTCAAATGACTAAAATAGACTCTAGACATATATGACTAGCCACATATTCAGAACGTCTAGGCTTTTGAGTTCATTTTTCAATAACAAGCGATCTTAGTTTACTTGATTCGAAAGGTAGTTTCAGCGGTAAATCGGTTTCAAATGTTTCAACAGACTCGCTGTTTTTTTTATCAAAAGTGAAATGCTGTGAGTAGTACGGGAGATTTGGTCCAGCAAGTATTTAGATTTAGCATCTCTTATAGAATGTGAAAAAAAAAACAATATGATGCCACATAAAAAGAGAGGATACGATAGATTTTTTCATTTTTGTATTGTTAAGTCAATTGCCGCTGACAAGTGAACGACATATGCAGAAAAGCAAATATCGCCATGAAAAATTAATTTGAGTGCAGAAACGCAATATACACGTGCGTAGTCCTACCCTGCCATATACTTTACCATGTTTGAATAACTTGAACGCGGTCATAAAACGGAAACAAAATTTAAAACTAAACTTAGATAAAACATGTTTTACGGCACACAGGTACCGTCAAGAATAGTGTTGTTGCTTGCTGCGCTCGCTCAATAAATAAATTAGTGTAAAATATTTTTATAAAATTGTTTTTAACATTAGCGAAGAAAAGTTCACTATAGTTGTGGTATGTTTTACTAGTAAAAGTAGTTTAAGCTCTGACAGTGTGCCGCCCGTCCACATTGTAACGGTTCATTTACATTTTTTCATTTTGTTTGTAACCAAAATTATTTATTTTGAAAAAGAAAGCATAGGGAATAAACAGTACCCGTTAGACTTTGTAGCAGACAAGTTTCTGTATTTGTTTTGCCTTCTATAGTGCGAATATAACGAATCAATAGACTCCTTTCTTACTAAAGACAAGGACTCTCGCATTTTCAAACTCCTTTCTTCTTCGAATAAGTGCGGGAAAATGAACAACGTACGTTAGTCATGCAAAACGACCAAAAAAGCTCGGTCAGTTTAGTTTGAGCATGAGCTGAAACTTAAATGCACGAAAAAGATAACGGTTTTTGATTAAAAAAAGACTTCACAGAAAGTGAAAGAAACAGACAAAAACGCGGAAACGACGAGCAAGAGGAAGGACGCAAGTTTAGTTACTGTGTATAAAAATCTGGACGAAGAGCGTTAGAAAATGGACGGCGAAAGTTTCTCTCTGGATCGAACTGACGTGGAGAAAAATAAAGTAACAACAAGGAATATGTCAAAGCACTGGGAACGTTTTAAAATAGAAGAAGAGCGGAGTTGAAATTTGAACAGATGGAATTTTTTGTTATTAGAAATCTGCAAAAACTGGAGGGCGAGGGAATCTATCACAGACGAGAAAATACTGCAGATCTGTTTATTCCAAACAATATTTATTGGACGGACTTTCATTATCGCTATTCTCCTACCGAATGTTTGGAGGGACGTTGCTCAAAATTTAACGATCGATGGAGTGGATGGAGAAAAGGTATGAAAGAAACGATTAAAATCAAATAATGCAATTTACGAAAGTTTGTTTTAAAATGTGTATAAGGTTACAAAAAGCAGGGGGTTTCTCCTTTGTTTCCACACATTTTTTTTTAGTTTTTCAGGTTTTCGGTTTTGTTACGCTTCGAAGATAGCATTATATAGTTTCACCGTCCAGCTTTTTGTACATGTGAAAATTTAAACTAACTGATCCGATTTCAGAATAGCATTAAAAAGTCTTGCTATTATAAAAACCACGAAAAAAAATCCAGAACTAATAACTTTATTTTTTGGATTTATCCAAAAACAAGTCAATATAAATAATTGTAAAAAAGCAGCAGATTTCTTCTTAATTCCGGATATTTGTATTAAAAATACTACAAAACGGACGAGCGAAAGTAATAAACCTCGTTGATAAGACAAATCATCGCGGACGGGGTTATATTTATGATAACATTGATTTGAATCAAAATAGCTTCGGGCGAAAAAAAGATTTCTCCATTTATTTTATGATTCAATTAGGCGTATGTTATCTTACTTATGTTTTGCCGAATTGAGGTCAATTGACCTAAACCACGGCTTCCGAGATCTTAAAATGAAAAACGAGATAAAAATAAATCATTTTTAAACGTTAGAAGTTCAATTTGCAAACCATATTCATAACAAAAATATTTTTCTTTTAATTCATTGAGACTCTAGGCAAAGACAAGCCGGCAAACATTTAAAAAATCGTAATAATTTTTAAAAGCATAAACACTAGAGATCGGAATCTTAAATATATGCTGGAAATAATACGAATCTTTAAACGCGCATAGCATATACGCTTTTAACGCGAAAACGAACTCAGTATAAACCTTTAAAATTTATTTTAAATTTAAGTATTCAATAAACTTCGTTTAATCTTGCAGGATTCGGTTCTCGAACACTTAGTTTCAATGTTCTACTTTGAAAAGCATTATTCAAAGGCGACTGAACATTTAAAAGCTTCTGGAGCAAAGACATCAAAATATGGACGCAAAATAAGTTGGTATTTTAAAAAGCTATTTAGGGAATGTCAGCTTGGTACAAAACCTGGTATAGTGACATTAAACGACAGCATCAAACTCTTAACAGATGTTTCACCGTATGTAACAGTTTGTAAATTGGCACCACTTACCGGAAAACCGCTGCGACAGCTGCTGGAACGCTGAGCTTGACTCAAAACTTGCTAAAGAAAAACAAAACGAAGAAGAGATTTGTTCCAAACAAGCAATTCGCCGACACGTGTTTTCAATCTGCAGAGCGCATGGTATCTCGACAAGGGTTGAGAATCATGATTGGGGTTTTATATCGCACACCAATTTTGAGGCGACCTTTAACCCATACGACAAACAATTAATTATAATAGCTTGTTCAGATGAAAAGAGTTAAAAAAATCAAAAGACCCAGAACAAGGCAAGTTCCATTTGAAATAAACTACCTGGTATGATGTTTGGAAAATAAATTTGGATTCTAAGGTTCGTTAAGTCTATTACAAAGATTTTAAAAAAAAACATAAAAAGGGTTTTGACCTATGAAACTACAATAAATGAAAAATAATCGCTTTATTTAATAACACAAAATTAATATACAGCTGTCTATTAAAGTGTTTGTTTCACAAATTAGTAAGAATCTCGTGTTTTTATACGGCTGAAATCCACTGATAATATGAAAATCAATTTTAAAACAAACCAAGGACGACGTACAAAACGTAATTCCACATTCATGAGAAGAATTGATAAATAAGTCAATAATGTCGGGCCTCCTAATTGATCTACGTTTTTTGTCTCCGGTCACAAAAAGCAGTCACGTGATCAATGTTTTATGATTCTTTAGGTGAAGTTCGCTCAAAAGACGTACAGATATACACACTGTTCGCGATATTCCCATAACATGCAAAATGACGATACACTGACTCTAATGCATGACAAAATGTATCCCCGGCTAAACAGTATTGTTCTAATCTTAACTAAGACATTTGAGGCCCTTCTAATTACATTGTCACCATTGTCTATCAATTATGAGGGATGGAAGTGCGGTTATTTGATATGAATAAGGGGGCTTTCTTAGGCCACTAATGTTGGATGCTTGATTCAAGAGCCGGCGCTTTTTTTCATTTTTTTTTTCATTTCATTTACTTCATCTCTTTTCATAGGTTATTACAGCTATAGTTAAGATATTACTTTAAAAACTAGTAGTAATCATAGATTAGTGAAGTGCGTGCGATAGTTTAAAGGTTGAATAGGATGGTGATTTTTGTAGCACCGTGCTAGAGCGATTGAAGTTAGTCCTGTGTAAAAACAGTTATTAACGCACAACAAAGAAGTCAAGTAATAAACTGTTCTCTTGTCTTTTAGTTACGAGCTATTTTCAAAGTAGTCAGTGTTTGTTCTGGAAAGCTCTTGCACCCGCACCCAGACCCTCTCGGAGAAATCCAAGATGGCGTCGATCAACCACAAAATCGAGATTTTTTCCGCCTGCTCAAGATTATGATTGCGCAATAATTGTCAAGACTAAGATTGAAATTAACGGCAGAGCTAAGATGAGAATCAATCATAGGAGTATGCTTAAGGGAAGGTATAAGTGTAACTTTAAGGAGAATTACGTTAAATTAACATTACTGTCGTTGGTTAAAATTTGTTTGTGCTTTTGCAGATGTGACATACCACTTTTGTAATCAAACTGGTGTCAGTTGTGATAAAAGTTGTGGATTACGTCATTTAAACTGTGCAGCGGAATTACACGGATATACAGAAAAGAATGTTTTCAGAATCGTAGAATCACTTATTGGAGAGCAAGTACAAAATTATGAAAAGTCGCCAATGGACCTTTACTCATTCCGTCTAGGAGGTCCTAAGTTTTTCAGGGATGATAGAACAGTTAGAAGATGGAAAACTATTCCGGTGCGAATAAACTGTGGAAGGGAGAAAGGTGGCCGAAACGTTTCCCTTATCTGTCCCTGTGTGACCGGTAAAACAACTGATTGTATTTTTTTTCGTTGCACAAAACTTGCTTTATGTTGTACGAAAGTTGTTAGGTCAGTGCACTTATAAAAGTCATCTTGTTGAAGCTATGTCCAAAGAAAAGTAGAATAATACTATTAACAATGACATTAATAAGATACGAGACAATCACTTGATTAATACGACGTAATCTTATTAGAGAATTTAGTAAAGTCATTCCGTCATGCATGTAAAACATTGGCTGTGGTCTTACTTAATATGGAAATTTTATTGGCCCCAGGAAACCGTAGTATTCCCTGATATTTGCTATACAGTATTTGGCGCCCGATAATGTATGCTTATTCAAACTGTCTTTTGACATTTTGTTTGTTTTGGTCAAGAATAGGGTGTGCAAATGTTCGTTTTAGTCTAGGGTAGGATATGGTCCGAGATCAATCCATGTGGGGGTGCTAGTAACATTCCCTAAACTCGAATTCCTAATATGGTTTAATCAGTTTTATTGGCGAGTTTGGCTCAGTTGGTAAATGCTCTGAATGCGCCTGGGTTCAATTTTCGGTAATTATGATGCCAAAACTGAACATTCCCTGTAGATTGTGACGTAAAACTGTTAGTCTAAATCCTTATCTCTCAACCTTTTGACTCTAGGGATACAAACGCGAATGGTCGCTTAATAAGGTTTCATCTTATAGTTCAAAAATTAAAGCAAATGATACCAATCATTTCTAATTATCAAGAAAAGCAAAATAAATAGTGTTTTCAATCATTTTTACTCTGAAGATGAACGATACTGTTCGAAAACGTTTGGAAAACTATTTTACTAATATTACCTTGATTTTAACTAAAATAAATAGTCATTTCAGTTATAGGGTTTCATTAACTGGTTCAAAAGTTGCAATGCATAATACCAGTCATTTCTACTCTTCGAGAAACAAATTGAATGGACACTTTATAGGGTTTCATTAACTGGTTCAAAAGTTAGAATGAATAACACCAATCATTTCTACTCTTCAAGACAAACAAAATCAATGGTCACTTTATAGGGTTTCTTCAATTGGTTTTAAGGTTCTATAATGAATAACACCAAAAATCATTTATACTCTACGAGAGAGAAAAAAATGAATGGCCTCTTTGTAGGGTTTGTTCAAATAGTTTAAAAGTATAAACATTATTTTTTTATGTAAAAGTATTTGCAGTAAACGAATCAAACTAGTTTTAAAACTACAGTTTATATTGCATTGACTCCACGAACGTTGTAGTAACGTGTACATTGCAAAACATGTTTCTTTTCAGAGTGCAGTTTGCCACTTGGGATGGAAAGTGGCTCGATACCTGACCGCGCTATCAATGCTTCATCAGAACTGGCGTTCTTAAATGCCGCCAACGGGAGATTGCGTCACAATCCAACAGGGGCCTGGGCAGCAAGATACTTAAATGAACATCAGTGGCTTCAGGTTTTTCTCGGTCCGTATTACATCATCAACAAAATAGCTACTCAAGGGCGGAGCAACCACAGCCAGTGGGTATCGAGTTACCTTCTTGTATACTCACAGGACGGAAAATATTTTGTTTATTACAGAGACACAAATAATGAGGTTAGACGATGTTTATATTCAACAATTAACTTTCGAAAGTGAATAAATTCTAGTCAGTAGGGTAAAACTTGAGTCCATTAGCCTGAGAGGTCAGATTACTTTAGTATTTAGTATGCTGTCCATTTTAATTATTTTTGTCTGTATTAAAATAGGCCCTTTGCAGGGCATGTGACAACACTCACATTAAATTAATTGCTTCTGCAGGGTTTTGGACCAAATGCCAAAACCCGAGGAGGCATAATAGAAGCCCCCGCGTAGAGAATTAGCTCTGTATCGATTGGGAGTGATTCAGCCCTCAAAGGATTGCCCAAAGCCCGCTAAGGATCTCTGGGACTGCCCGCAAGCCGAAAAGAGAGTAACTGAAGATAGAATTTTTTTGATTGAAGTTAGTGGCTACATCTAAGATAAAATATGGTACGTGATTCGTTTAAGAAACCGGAAATTCTTGTCATCAGTTCACCTATGTTTAATTCAAATGCATTAAAATAACAGTATTTCCTTGTCAAGTGTAACTGACAGGGTTTTAGTTATTTGACCATTTCACGGTTTGAATGAAATCACTAGAAAAAATATCACATTTTAGTGAAGGTAGGGGCAGCTGTAGTGAGAACTATTTCTAGTTTTAATAAGATATGATAAAATAATGTTCCTGTTTTTGAAACGACTGTGAGAAAAGAAGGCTGGTTACTGGTACATTTTAGTGGTCCGTGACTTCAAAAGCAGATCACGGTTCTTATTCTAACCTCGTTTCCAGGGCCCTTTCCTCTTCCTCCCCGTCTAGAGAAAAACATAAGTTTTTCATATTGCTATGAAATCACCCAAATATTAGAGCCGTTATGGCGGTTTCAAAGTCATTGTTTATCCAAAAAATAATATATATTTTTCATAACGGGAATTTTTTTTTAAAAAAAGAAGGTGCTGTAGTAGTTTTCAATGAATATCTACTTCACAAGGAATAGGTCAATTCACACAAACACTCGTTGGTTGGTTTTTGGCGACAACTTCTAAAGACGTTTGACACTGCAGTCGAACTCCATGACTTGGACTCAGACTTCTTAATGAGAATCAAACAAAAATACTCTCGCTTCGGTTAGCAGTGTGCAAAAGGTAGAATGTGACTATATATTGAATTAAGAATATAAAAAAGTGAATTGAATTCCTCAACGCTTACAAGTGTAAAAAGACCTCTTTGTAAATAAACAAATTCATTATGAAATAAAACCATTCTTGTCGTTAATTCATTATTTTCTTTTTGTTACAGGTTCGCAACTTTCAAGGAAATAACGATAGTGACACAGTAGTTATAAACCTGTTAAAACCGTCTATCAGGGCTCGTTTAATACGAGTAAAGCCGAGGCGTTTTATTGGTTGGATTGCCATGAGGATCGAACTTTATGGTTGCTTTAACGGAAGTACAGGTAACAAATGATATATACATAAAGCATTTGATAAAGCATTTGTATTCCTAGCATTTGCAATTGTTAATCAGCTATTCTAATTTGCTTACTAATTACCATTGATCACGTAAACTAACAGAACAATAATTAAGTATTTGATAACAGAGGGTATAAATAGAGAACGCAATTTCGAAAAATTTATTTGTAAGACCCCTGAAGAAGGCCGAAGCCGAAACGCGTTGGGTCAATAAAACATTAAATACGAAAGGACCATTCTCTTTTTGTACAAATTATATATATATATATATTAAAGTATATATATATATAAAGGTATCTCTATTGACATGCCAAAACATATCCCACAAACTGAAATTTGTCACTTTGTCATTAAAAATTTTCTTTATAATCTATTAGTTAAACTAGTTTTGGGCAAAGTTTCTCAGTTCTGTCGGCGTCATCATCGTCGCCTTATAACCCAACTCTTTCTTCGATATATTCTTCCCATACACTAAAGCTTGATGCAAATCAAGAGTGACTAAGGGTGATCCTTAAAAGAATAGAAACCAAATTAGATTTGCTTCTTGGAAATAATATAGCAGACGCTGCAATTTCGGCAAAGAACCCGCAAGATGTCAAAAACATGAACGCAACTCCTGAAGCAACTGAGGAAGAACTTGTTAAAGACAGCAAAGAGCTTTCCCCTGCTGTAGTGCAGAGTGTGGCATCTTCTCACATGAATTTCGCTGTTCGTATGCTCCGTCAGTTCTGTACTGAACAAGAACTAAAACGTAGAAACATTGCCGGTTGTCGTGGCAAGATATCAGTAGAGCAAGACAAAGTTAAAAATATTAGAGCTTTAGTTTTTCAATATTATCCAGTAGCACCGTCTGAGAGGGAGAAACTGTGGTCTGAATGCAGAAAGGCTATGGACTGATATCTACGAAGACTAAACAAAAAATATATTTAGAGATAATATTTTCTGTTAACTTTCTTCCTAGGGAATAGTGTTTTCGCTTTTGCTAAGTGTCAGAAAGAAACATTTTTAAATAAGTAAATGTATTGTTAAAGTTAATATTTTTTTAAAAAATATAATTATGATAAACTTGATAAGAATAAAATTTCTAAGTATTTCCCATCCATTTGACTGGCCGTGTTATGTATCGCTATTTTGACAAGTCTACCCTACAGTCACAGTCACTGGCAGAATTTCAGAAGATCTTTGAACATCCAGAGTTAAAACTCAAGAAGTGTTTGATATAAGGTGGTTTTCATTCTACGGTGCTCTGGAGACACTGTACCGCACTTGGCAGTTAATTGTGGCCTACATGGAATCCTGACCCAACAGTGATGATAAAGCCCATGGATTCAAAAAGAGCCTGACGGAGTTCAGTTTCGTTGCCACACTCTGCATGATGATAGATGTGATTCCTATCCTCACATTCATGAGCCTTGCTTTGCAAAAGAAACATGTAGAGATTGCTTCAGTTCAGGCATTGGGTGAAATCAACTATTACTCAAATAACAGCTCTTATGAGTAACAACGGCAAATTCTTGACCGAGATTTTGCCATCACAAAATGTTAAGTTAAATGGAGAGGGAACACTATCAAAGTCACTGCCCGTGTGGTTCAACAATTTAAATCAATGAAATTAAAATTCCTTAACAACCTCTTACTAAATCTTGAAAAGAGATTCCCCACAGATTCCACAAATGTAATTAATGCGTTCGGGATTCTTAGTCTCCGCAATATGCGTTTTCAAAATGAAAATCTTTCAACCTACAGAAATGAAGAGCTGGTAACGTTGCTTTCCCGCTATGGATCTGCAAAGAAAATGCAAGGCAGTACAGATGTACCAGCAGTTGTGGATGCCGAAAAATGCAGAATCGAATGGAATTTCGTGAAAGAGCTGGTTGTTAGGGACCATTAGCCTGTGGGCCACATTGCTGAACTATGGAAAATGCTCGCTACCCCTCATAGCAAGGAAGTCCAAAATTTAGTTAAGCTTTGTCAAGTTGCACTTGTATTGCCTACTAATACGGCTGGCTGTGAAAGGTTTTAGCACACAGAATCGAATTAAGAATGCTTTGAGAAACAGACTGAAAGCTGACAGGCTGGATGTGCTCATGACCATTGACATTGAGGGGCCACCTTCCAAGGACTTTGACTTTTCTACAGCCCTTGATGTTCGGGCAAGAACCAACAGAAGAATTAGCACTACGTCTACCAGTAATTAAGAAAAGAATTGAAGTGATCGGCGGTTTAGCAGAAGTATAATAAATCTTATTGCAATAACAACATTTTTGAGTTTAAACATATTTAATGAAAACTAACATGTTTTGAGGCGCAACTAAATATGCAATTAGAGCACAGGATAGTGTTATAGGGACCAATTCTACAGAACTTAGAAATAAAATTATGAAACAAATACCATTTGACCCCAGGAAAACCAAACAAATAGTTTCTAACCTCCTCCTGACAGAAGGTGAGAGAACAGAGATAGCAATGAATGTACGAACTGAAGATGGAATCACAAATGGTGCTGGCAATGTAATTAAGAAAATACAATTGCATAAAAATAACAAACCAAGTGGGGTCATATGGGAACATATGCTAAAAAAACGAGATATGACAATAGAAATCTGTACGTACAAGAAATTGAATCCACTTTGTTCCGGTTAGTTTGTTTGTACTTCTGGGTTCCCTGTGGAACACACATGCGTGAGCAGACAACTAATGCCATGTACTCTTGCTGTTATATGTTAAGTTATAGTTCATGTCTTACACTGCACAAAATGTAATTCAAGGGCACATTTTCAAGAATGTTTCTGGTTCTGGACAAATGTATGTGATTAATTTTTATCTAATTTTGTATGAAGTTTCAAGTTAACATTTTCAGTTTGTAACCGTATCGCTGATTTGTATCTGAGATGCTATTTTGTATTTAGCTTCAGATTGCGACTATCGATAGTGTAAAATCTATATTAAAATCCTGAAACCAGCAACAGCATGTGTGCCCTTTTGTCGCCTATTAAAGTTTGGAATACACTTGGACTTCAATCAAACCTATTACCACTCAGTTTGCTGTAGGGAGAAATAGAATGGCTCAAGTTGTGCGAAAACAATTCCCATTAAGACCTGCAGCAGCTAAAACAATACACAGATCACAAGGTGACACAGAGAACAAAGTTGTTGTAATATTTGAGACCAAAAGGGCAATACCTCATGTACATTATGTTGGCCTAAGTAGGGTAACAACAATCAAGGGACTATATGTTACTGATCTTTGTGAAAACAAAATAGCAGTCAGCGCTGATGTGCAGACTGAAATGAAACAATTACAAACAGAAGGATCCCTTGAGCTTTGCTTATCTCTACCTGACCATTTACTCAAAAACTCTTTTAAACTTTGCAACCTAAATGCAAGGTCACTACACCGGCATATTGAAGATGTACGAAGAGATTATAATTATTCAACTTCTGATGTAAATATATTTTAAGAAAGCAGATTCTGTGATGCAAATGTTGACAGTATGTACACCATTGATAGATATACCCTCTTTAGAAATGACAGCCAGCATAATGTAGTTACCAGCCCATATGGTGGTACAGCAGTATACAGCTGAATAGATTATATTTCTGGGTATCCATATTCCCATAAAATTAATGGCATTGAGATAACTGTTGTAAAAGTTGTAACTCTTCCACATCATGTCACAATCATTGGCATAAATTAAATTGTTCACCAAAAGTAAGAATTACAGACTTATGTGCTGCTTTAATTGAGGTTATCATCGTAGATTGCTCCAAGTTCAATCTTTTTATTGGAGACTTCAATGTTAACTGGTTAAATGCAACTGACAGAGTTCCTCTTTACAATTAGTTTTATTTATTAGAGATAACAATTACAGACAGCTAGTATCATGTTACACTACTGACAAACAGGTCAGCAATAGATCACATCTATACTAACTTGCCTGTTTCTGAAGTACAAGTACAGATTTTTGAGACATATTTCTCTGATCATAAGTCAGTATGTGCACAAATTAATTGATTTCCTAGAGTACAAGTTTCTTATTTAAGTGAACTTATAGCTGTCACTTTGAAAGGGGGATCACTAAATTAAAATAGTTCAACTTTAATCATCCATCAGGATTCTATTTGACTGATCTAACACGGAATCAAAACCAATTCTAGAATAGGTTTGTAATGTTCAATGTTTATTGATTCTTTGTGTTATTGACGTTGTTGATTTGGCCAGAAATTGAACAATCTTAGAGATTCTACCCAATAAAGGTAGACATTTATGCAGTGACTTATGCACTGGTTTCTGATGTTAAATATTTATTGATTCTTTCTGTTATCGTTGTTGTTGATTTGGACAGAAAATGAACAATCTTAGAGATTCTACCCAATAAGGGTAG